>CABHPR010154891.1:0-16122 GCA_902168415.1 Peromyscus melanophrys | reverse complement strand
ACACACACACACACACACACACACACACACACACACACACACACACAATTGAGTCATTTAATATAAGAACACCACCTTCTTGACACAAGATTAACTCTGTTTTCTGTTTGACTTCTTCTAAATGTTGGTTATGTCTTAAGATTCATTTCATAGACACTATTGGTTGTGACTTGGGATTTGGAAACTACTGCATTGAGCCCAAGTCTTTCTCTGACTAATGACCATTTTACAGCATTGGCCACCTCTTTTCTTTCCATCACTGGAGAACAATGAAATAGTTCATTTTCTTTTTTATGCATGTATTGGAGGGTGGGGATTGAACCCAGGGCCCTGCACATGATAAGTACATGCTCTCATGCTCTACCACTTACCTACAACACCCCCAACTTCAGCAATCTTTACATTTGAAATAAATTTTACCAAATAAGCTACTATAAATATGTTCTTGAGTTTTCTGTACATGTACGATTTCATGTGTGTGAATGCTCATGTGTGTACACATGTGTGCATATGGAATTCTGAAGTTGACACTGGGTATCTTCCTCAATCACTCTCCAATTTTTTGATTGAAGCAAGGAATCTTAGTGAACCAGTTGCTTGTCAATTCCACCTACTCTAGATAATCAACCTGTGCTAGGATCTGCTGTCTCTGCCTCCTGAGTGCTGGGACTACAGGCAGCTGCCATAGCTGCCTGAGTTTTCAGTAGGTTCTGGGGACCTGAACTCTACCCTCAAGCTTGCATGGTAAGTGATTTAACCACAGAACCATCTCCCCAGCCTAAGTAAATTTTTAGAGTATATTGAGACATTCTTCCTAATAATTATTTCAGATTTAGTGTGACTTGAGGGTACCTTAAACAAAACAGAATATATGATTACCAATAGTGGACTTGGAAGAGAACTAACTTGAAAGAGAATTAGCTAACTTCTTGTTTTCCCCTATATTCCCTATCACACACATGAATGTTTATGGTCTATGGTATTTGGCATGTGAGTGTGGCAACTTGGTAATGTGAGCTAGAATTAGTTCCTTGGAATTCTCCTCCCAATCTCAAAACTAATTAACTTTGAGAAAATGATTACATTTCCCTGGCCCCTAATTATGCCATCTATAAAATGACGACTTAATGATCTCTTTGATCTCTTTAAACTTTAAAAGTATATGATTTTATGCTGTAAAACATGATACAGAAACAATCTCTAAAAGCTTGCAGTATAAATGGGCTTGTGCAATACCCTAGCTTTGCCCATATCTAATTTCTTCGAACACTTCAGTCTGGACCCTGGAATGAGAGAGAACCCCTGGACTGGGTTCAGCCAGAGAGCAGCCATGTGGGGGAAAGTACTGAAGGCTTCCAGATAGTTCCTTCTGTCTGCAGAGCCATACCTTAAAGGAAAACATAAACGATAAAAGAACTCCTGTGGTGGGCAAGTATCTTGGGGAAAACAACAGAAAAACACCTACAGAGAGCAGAGAATTTGGAACTAAAGGAAAATGTGCCAAAAGATTAAGTGACAGAACAGCACACTTAGTTTCAAGAGCTGCTGACTGCAGAGGGCATTTGTCATGTCTGTCACTGTCCAGCCTCTTTGGTTTATGTGGGTGCACTGTGTGTGCCTGTATTTGGCGTATGCTTGTGTGATGGGTGTCTGTATATGTATACTGCGTACATGGCGTACATGTGAACACCCTTGGTTGACGTCAGAGCTCTTCCTCAATCATTCTCCATCTTATTTACTGATGTAGGGCCTTGCAGTTGAAACCAGAACATTCTAACTCAACTAGTCTAGCTAGTGGGATCCTATGTGCTTTGCAGAGCAATGCGATTATAAGCAGACTGCCACTCACACCCGGCATTTATGCAAGTCCTGGACATCTGAAACCCATTCTTCAATGCTAGCACTAGAAGTACTTGACCTACTGAGCTATCTCCCCCACCCTCCAGGACCTTTTAAAACACCCCTTTCTCCCATTACAAGCCCTTCCTCCTCCAGATAGAAACCTGGATTCCTTCATGAGGCTGCTGACAAAATGATGGGCAGGATTCAAGTTAGGTTCCAGCCATCAAACATGCTCATCCGCTCTGGACTTAAGTAACAAAAATAATAAGAATAAGTAGCTGAAGAGAGTCCCCAGCAATAGCCCTGCAAGTTGGGGGACCTGTGCACAATAGCAGGAATAGGGCTTCGTCTAGAAGCAGTCCTTGCTACAGTAAGTGGCTCCTAAAGCTTGATTCAGACCCTCCCTGGAAAATCTCTGACTGTTCTAAGGCCATTTAATACATTTAAAGCGACTTACAATGAAGACTGTTGTTTGCAACTAACAGCTCCAACAGGTACTGCACAGCGTGTTCTATTAGTAACATTTGTCAAGGAGATAAAAGGATAATTTGTGTGAAAGGCTTGAAGCTCTGTTTGAAACTATATTCTACTCTGGACATTAAATATGGCTGTCTGGAGAAAGGAGGAAGGCTGGCTGTTGAAGAGTAGATACAAGCAGAAACCAACCAGTAAAGGGAAGCCATTGGGGAACTTCAGAACGCCAGCCCACATGTATGTGCTTGGCCTGAAAAAGCAGAAATGACTTAGTGTGGAGGTCCTCTTAAATGTTAGTGGATTGGAGCTTGATCTGGGCACTTTCAGGGTTGAAGTTAACTCACCTTCAGTGACCTCAATATTATTAGTCTTAAAATACTAGCTCAATGTTACAAGTTCATTAGAATCCCAGAAGAATGCAACCTGAAGAAAGGTCAAAAGAAACGACCTCTCGTGACTATAGGGAAAGTGTGGAAGAAAGAAGGGAGAGGGAGCAAGAATGGTTAGGATAAGTTCCAATATAGCCAGCTATGTCATAGGATTGGAATCTGTGTGTAAAGCTATTACAGCCAGCTGATCATGAGACTGCCTTAATAAATAACAGGCCATGACATGATCATCTCAACTTTGTGACCCACACTTATGCTATCACTAGAATACGTGGGTTAGGCATTCTACAGTCTAGTTGAGTGATCTCAGGTCAGTTCTACCCACACATGATAGCTGACACTATCTGGGCATAAAGAGCATGGTGGGGAATGGAGGAGAAATTACAACTGTGTACAGTTCCAGCCATTTCTTCCTAACTAGTGCTTAATCTTTATTTCTTTGCCATGGCATATATAACTTCCACAAATATTCCAACCTTGTGTAACTGAGACTCGAAATTGTGAGGAAAGAAACTATGGAAATGATGTAATAGCTCACCTCTTAGCAGTGCACCTGTAGCTGCTCATAACAAGGCAGGGTATGGACCATGGGTGTTAAAGTCTTGCAGTCTAAAAAAGAAATTCTTTGTTTCTCATTCACAAAACAAAGTGTGGCACATTGAAGGAGATGATCATATGGGTCACATTACTTCTACTTCCACTTGTCGAGAAATCACCCCTAAAAATCTTCAGTGTTCAACAACTGCCTGAAAGATCACACTGCATGTCATGTCAGCTCAGCTGTCAGAACTGAGCCGAGCTCCACACCTTCGGTTTCCTTCAGTCATCTTAACTGGAGACTAGTAATGAGTCACCTAAGAAAACGTGCCACAGATTAAGTGGGAGAAATTTGGAAAGGAAATGGATGACAGGTTCACCAAAAACCTCCCAAAGATCAATGGTATATTAGTCATCTATATCTTGTGATGAATTGCCCCAGAAACTCAAAGCTTAAAACAATACATATTACTCTTATAGCAGTTTGTGGACACCTAACATTCAGGAGACTAGGGCTGAGTGGTTCATGAGCTTGGGCATCGATTTCAGAAATGTTTGCAGTCGTACAAAGCTTGGCTAGAGCTTGTGGAGTAACTCCATAGTGGCTCATTCTCATGAGTGACAAATGGTGGTGGTTGTTGCCATGTCCTGTTTTTGAAAAAGGCTACTCAAGGGACTAGAAAGATGGTTTAGTCAGTAAAATGTTTGTTGTGTGAGCAAGAGGACCTGAGTTCAGATCCCTAGCCCTTGTGTAAAAAAGCTGGATAGAGCAGCATTAATTCTTGTTTAGTGAGTAGAGACTTGGGGTTTTTGGAGCTCACTAACTAGCCAAATGAGCCAAATGGATGAGCTCTGGGTTCAGTAAGAGCCCTGTCCCCCAAAATAAGGTAGAGAGTGGAAGACACCCAATGCTGACCTCTAGCATCTACATGTATTATGTGCACACAGCCACACAAAGGCGATTTGGATGTTTTCATGACATGGTAGCTCATTTGCTCCCCCGCCCCCCCAGCCAGGAGTCTAAAAGGAACAACGCAAAACCTTCCATACCCTTCGTGACCTTGCACTGACATCAGACAGCAGCATCTCACAATTGTTGGGGTCAACAGGGCATCTCTGATTTAGTGTGAAAGGAGACAAATGAATAACAAGATGAGATTCAAGGAGGAAATGAACTCTGCAGCCAGAAGCTTTTCTGTGTCCCACCTGCCAGTTCCCAATCCCACTTGTAAATAATCACTCAGAGGCTTAATATTAATTACAAACTGTTTGTTCTATGTCTCAGGCTTATTGCTAGCTAGCTCTGACATCTTAAATTAACCCATTTCTATTAATCTATATTTTGCCACGTGGCTGTGGCTGTGGCTTTACCAGCTGGCTGGCATCTTGTTCCTTGGGCAGCTGGACGGAGTCTCCCCTGGCCCTACCTTTCTTCTCCCTCTATCTCTCTTGGATTTCCCACCTGGCTCCATCCTGCCCTGCCATAGGCCAACACAGCTTTATTTATTAACCAATGGGAGCAACTTATATTCACAGCATACAGAAAGACCATCCCACAGCAGAACTCAACCAGGAAACTAGCTACTAAAAACCAAAGGGGTGTGGTTAGAAAGGGAACAGCACTTCTGCTTGAGATAGTAAGAGATGAAAGGTACCCCAAATCTGGAATATTGAGAACACAAGGAAGAAAGTACAAAGAGTGTAAAAAAAAAAAAAAAGTACCTCAGAAGGTTGGCTCTACATCTAAATGGGCAAAAGCCCTAGCAGAGGCTAGTTCCTTGGGACATATTTTACAAAGGTGGACCTTTCCGTCAGACACAACTGAAGGTGATGTTGGATCTCTACCAGGCTTTTCCTCAGGAATTAAATCCCAAAAGATAAATCCTTCATATTTTCTGGACAACCTTCCTTTGTAGCATCAAACCCATTCCACTAAAATTGAAAAGGTCTGGAGGCCAAGGGTAAAGATGCTTTCCAACAAGTGTGATCTAGTGATAGTGATAAGCCACTGAAGC
This sequence comes from Peromyscus melanophrys, assembly GCA_902168415.1. NCBI lineage: Eukaryota > Metazoa > Chordata > Mammalia > Rodentia > Cricetidae > Peromyscus > Peromyscus melanophrys. Next base: position 10,865 of record CABHPR010154891.1, on the reverse strand, counting down.
TCATGCTAGTGAACTCAGGGATGCATCTTCCTGGGCGTGCCATAGGATGAATGACAGGGAGCAACTGCAGCCTGACACTTGTATTTATGCCAGGCCTGCATGCTTTATGTAGCCAGGCCCTCAGTAAGCAAGGACACTGTGACTAGAGTCAGTGTTGTGGGATATTGTACACTGTGTGAAGATGTGTCATTGTGATTGGTTTAATAAAAAGTTTAATTGCCAATAGCTAGGCAGGAGAGGTGAGATGGGACTTCCGGGCAGAGAGGAAGCCAGGTTTAGAATCTGGCACAACAGGAGATGCAAGCAAGACACTGAGGAAGTTAGATGTATAGAAAATAAAAGAGGTAAAAAGCCACGTGGTAGAACATAGATTAATAGAAACTGGCTAAATTAAGTTATAAGAGTTAGTTGGGAACATGTCTAAGCTAAAGACCAAGCTTTCAGCTGGGCGGTGGTGGCACACGCCTTTAATCCCAGCACTGGGAGGCAGAGCCAGGCGGATCTCTGTGAGTTCAAGGCCAAGGCCAGCCTGGGCTACAGAGTGAGTTTAAGGAAAGGCACCAAAGCTACAGAGAAACCCTGTCTCGAAAAACCAAAAACAAAAAAAACAAAAAACAAAACAAAACCAAGCTTTCATATTTAATAGTGTCTCCAAGGTGTCATTATTTTGGGGCTGGCAGTCCAAAGGAAGTCCAACTATATTTGGTGCTCAATGTGGGGTATGCATATCCACATAGGGCCTGAGAAAGCTGAAAAAATGTTTCAAACAGAGTCAATTATGACCTCTTGAAAACCGTGGTGTCTTGGATAGGCCTGGTGCTTGGGGCATACAGAGGTATGATCTGTATGCTGCAAACCTCCTTTAAGAGGCCCTGCTATGCAACTGAGCACTTGAATGGCACACTACTGGATAGAATAGGAGACTAGATAAAAACACCTGCCACAGCATGAACCCAGCAACTTCCCAGAGCTGAGGTGGATAAATGCAGCTCCTGGCTGATATCCACAGGCATGAGGCTTGGCTGTTACCAACCTGAATGGGTTGGAGCCAGCCACCAGCACCATATGGTAAGTAGAGCTGTGCAGCAGGTAGCCTACCTGTCACCTAGCCATTTAAAGTTTGGCTCATGTGGTCAAAGAAATGCTGCAGACATAAAAAAAAAAAAAAAGAGCCAAGTTCAGGCAGAGAAAACCTCTGAACAGGTACAGTTTGCTTGAAAATGTGCTTAGATGCTGAAGAAAGAAAAGAAAATGGCTATAGACAGTCAAAGAAAAATAAATAGTTTGAAAATAATAAAGTCTTTAAAGAGAGAGTAAAGTAGTGTAAAGAGAATAAGCCACAATGTAAGGGTGGGAAATACACAGGGTGTCTGGATCCTTGATGTTTCTTTGTTGACTTTGAATTTTTTAATGCTAATGAACAAAATATGGCAGCTGCTGGGAGATACTAGATTGTGGGAGAAATAAAACTACTGAATCAAACCAGTCTATATATTTTAAGAATGTCTTAACTTTAGAATGGAAGTCAAAAAATGTGTTGCATTGGGGAGCAATTGAAAACAAAAATCTAGGGATTCCTTCAAAATTAATAAAGACCAATCAAATGTGGATCAGATTTGATTGGGGGAAACCTCCTGAAAATTTTGGCTGCAGACATGAAGAAAGAAGCCAAGAAAAAAACTACAAAATAGGGTATGCTGATCTCTCTTCTATGGGAACAGCTCTGGACTGGATGAGACATAATAAATCTTGTTAACCACAAAGTCCTCATGACTTACTATTACATGGCATCCTTTCATATGGCATGGATGGAGATTTCTATCACAGTTTGGTTATGCATTTCAAATAGACTTATAAAGTTGACAGGTGTCTTTTACCTCAAACCTAGAACAAAAAAAGTCATCTTTAACTGATTTGTATACACTGCACATTCCATACTTGTGTTAATGAGAGAGATCTGTTACCTTTAAATGTTTGTGTTTCAGGACAAAAGGACTAGACATCAATGAAGACAAGTTGTCCAGGTGACCCAGCCCCTCAGAATGCTTCTGCTGCAGTTTCCTCAAAAATCTGCATCCAGGACAATTTCAAAGCTGCTAGCTGATACAGTCCTGCCTCACAGACTAGTCAGGACTTCAGATAAACCCTGCACTTTCCCATTACACAGAGACTGGACAACAAATGATACAGCTAGCTCTCCCAGGACTTGACCATTATCCCAGTTTTCTTGGGGTCTCCCAAAGATGCCTCCAGCCTCAGACAGCAGGAAGTAATTTTAAGAACATGATGCCCACATTCCCAAGAAGTGGGGTTGGTTATGAATGTTTATCATAGTTTAGGGGGGTCGTTTGAAAGTTGTTACTGCTCATGGTTAGGGAGAAAACTAAGAAAAAGAGGTTAGATTCAGGGATCTTTTAATGAAAAGATAAAAAAGGGGGGATATAGGGATGATAGAGGAGAAGGTTAGATTATTGAATCTACTTTTAAGCTGAAAACAACTACTAGTCTCAAATATTTTACATCAGTATGGATTTTTGTATATTGATACAAATGTAAGGTTATTTTTGTTATCTTGTATATGTGCCTCTACTCTTGTTTAAGGTATTGTACCTATGCAGCTCATTTAAAAATGTAATTTAAAGTTCTAGTCTTTAAAAGCTATTATTATAAACTATTTAGGATAATTAAGAAATGCAGGTTAGTAGTTAGTCATCTACAGTATTTAGTCATATTAGGTATGTTTTCAAGGTCAAACACATATATTTTGGATAAATAGATGGTCTTCAAACACTTCAGAGATCTACAGAATATGGCATTTAATATGTTTTAATAATATAAGGCTTTTCATGATCATGAGCTACATCTGCTCCTGGAAGCACCAATCTACTTCAGAGAAGATGATGGGCACTGAAGACTCTCCATATGGAGTTTGCTTTCAGTGTGGCAAACCTAGCCATCTGGGCAAGAAACTGCCCTTGCCTTGACTGCTGACAGTGTGGAGGTCCAAACTGGACAAGCAGGACACCAAAGAAGGCAACTACTGAACTTTGCCAAGACAAGGTAGGTCAGTCCTTCAAAATTCCTGCTTCACAGAAAAGTCTGTCAGATATTCCAAGCCTGTAGGCTGAAGGCAGATGCCCCAATGTTGCAGAGGAACTATGGGTGACTTGTTCAGGCAGCCAGCTGTCTCTGTCATTTCTGTGGTTTTGGAAGTTGTTTGGTCTCTACTTCCTGTTTACTCAGGTAATACTTTATCCTTCTTGGGTCTCTGATGGGGTTGAAGTCTAGATAGTTACACCATTTTTCTTGTTACCAAAATCAGAAAAGAAACTTTCATAAGAGAGGTAAAGTTTATAAGGTTGAGAAACATAAAAGCTTAAGTTTTTAATCTAAGAAAATATTTTAAGGTCTAAAAAGATATTTTTAGGATAGTAATACAAGTTATGACAGAAAATGGTTTAGGTATAAAACTTTGAAATCACTAAGATAGAATAGATAATAGAGTAGTTTCTCCAAATTTGTCCAATACAAATGGACTTGGCATTGTAAATGTAATTCTTACCTGATAATTGTTCTTATTGTATATAGTTTTCTATGTTAGAATTAAAACCCTTTCCTTTTTATTTAGACAAAAAGAGAGAAATGTTGTAGGATATTGTACATTGTATGAAGATGTTGTGACTGGTTTAATAAAAAGCTGAATTGCCAATAGCTAGGCAAGAGAGGTTAGGCAGAACTTCTGGCAGAGAGGAACTCAGGGTTAGAATCTGGCATGGCAGGAGATGCCAATAAGACACTGAGGAAGTTGGAGGTACAGAAAGGAGGAGAGATAAAAAGCCATGTGGTAGAACATAGATTAATAGAAACTGTGTGTTAAGTAAGTTATAAGAGCTAGTTGGGAATAAGCCTGAGCTAAAGGTCAAGCTTTCATAATTAATAAGTCTCAGAGTCATTATTGTGGAGCTAGTGGTCCCTAAAGAAAGACCTATTACACTTCTGAGCTGCCACTGTATGAATTCAGCATAGGAGGACCTAACTTTATTGAGTACCTAAAGCGTGTTTTCCATAGGCTGATTACTTACTACAATTGTTTACATTCCAACAGTGGAAGCTGAGGCTTGTAGTAGATAAAGGTGACAGAGTTTGCTAAGTATGCCCCAGTATCCACTTAGACTTTCTATTTGTCACACTCCAACCTCCATAGGTTTTGCTGGGCACATGGCTGACCAACTAAGGATGACAATTCTGAGCCTCCACTGTTACTGTTTGTCATAGGATTGAATAGTAGTCAACAGAATGTGGCCAGAAGTGATTGTAACTTGTAGACCATTCCCTTTAACCTTGTGCCTCTACCACCATCTGTTTCTCATACTCCATGTGATAAGAGTATAGATATGCGATGTTGAATTCAACAATGCAATTAAGACATTTTATGGCATGGAAAAACTCAAGTCCATGAATGACCACACGACACTGCCTACCAGCTTAGAGTTCCTACTTTAAAACATTTGCTGTTATTACTGTGTGTTTATGTGTCCATAATGTGGGGGGGGGCATGTGTGAGGATGATCTGTGAGGGACTTTTCCTAGGGAGACACAACATGCACACCCTAAACAAGGCATCCATGGCCTACCAAAGTAGCAATTGCACCAAAGTCCAAAGTTTTATTGGGTTTGCTACCAGGAGCCTGGGCAAGGGGTCACAGAAGCAGGGATGACTCTCAACAGCAGCTGTATCACAGGGAAGCCCACCCTAACCACTCACATTGTTTTGTGAAAGCTCCATTCATGGATCCCATGCATAACTTGCTGGTAACTCAACAGATTTAAGAATGTCCTCTTGGCAGTGTTATTGGTCAGTCTCCTCCCTCAACAGTTGTTTACTGCTCCTATGAAGCTGGGGAGGGCCTTTGAGAGTCTTCCAGGTTACTGCTTTCTCCAGCCATGAGATGTCTGTTTACCGCCCCCAGTCTCATAAACCTCCATCTCCCTCCTACAGGTTATGTATCAATTTGAAGAAAGTGCTGTGCAATTGGTCTCTGGGGGTGGGGAGTATGGCCAGGTGGGAGAATAACTTTGTTAGAGGGTTGGTTCCAGGGATGGAACTGAGGTGAACAGGCTTGCATTGCATGTGCCTTTACCCCCTGAGCTGGCTTGCTGGCCCTGAAATGCCTACTTTTAAAGTAAAAGGAAAATAATGTATTTGATGTAAACCACTGTTATTTTGTTCACTATTATAGTAGTTAAGCCAATATTCTAACAAGTGCATTACCTTGTCAGAGACCACGTAGCAGCAGAGGCAGACATGATGCATCTTCGTTTGCTGACACTGGCTCTCTCACCTCCTGCCTTACCCTTTGATAAGCACAATATATGTCTTACCCCCTCTTTCAATACACTAATGTATTCTAAGAATTCAGTAAACATCTGAAAATAGCCATTTATCACTGACAATTGTATGTCCTGATTTATCTAAATCAAAACAAAGCCTCCTCTAAAGCTGAGTTCGTCTGATTATATTATGATAAATGATCAGCTTTTTTGAAGTGAACTCTGTTTATCACTCTTTTGAGGTTCTGACTCATTTTCTGTAGAACATAAGTCTACTGGGGAGATAGATGTTACTTACATTTGCTGATTGCTTTCAAATGAACTGTTCTCCAGACGTGTTTTCCCTATAATTTTGTGTACATGCCTTCACCTTACCATCTTTGTATAGCTCTTTCTAGACCATTCTAAAAACAGGAGTCTACACAGCTGGTATTCAGCCAACACCTACTGGTACAACCACACTGGTTCATAATAAAATACCAAACTACTTCTATATTGGTAACTAGCCATTATCTGATGGCCTCCAACACCTCACCACTGCCCTAGCCTCCATAATCCTTTGCCAAGAATTCCATGGAATTAACAGCCCCCAGAAACCACGTGGGAACTTCTAATTCCATGACCCAATTCATTTTGTCTTGACTGGCATGTCTATCAATTACTAGCATTTAAAAATGTCTCTGGAAAGCCAGGCATGGTAGCACACACCTTTAATCCCGGCACTCAAGAAACCGAGACAGTTGGATATCTTTGAGTTTCAGGCCAGTCTGGTCTACAAAGCTAATTTCAGGACAGCCAGGGCTATACAGAGAAACCCTGTCTCAAAAAAACAAAACAAAACAAAAGCTCTCTGGAATGATAGCCAGTTTGTGTCTTTCAAAGCAAGTTCATAGACATTTCTGTATCTAGTCAATTTCCATAGGTAATAATCCCTTTAAAAGCACCTGTCAGTATAAAGATGCAAGCATCAATAATAACAATAGTAATCATTTTAAAAGATGCTATTCTCTTGATAGTTCTACATCTTCAAAAAACAATGTGCACACCCTTATGATTCAAAGCCTGTGTTTGTAATATTATCCAAGGTCTTCCCTACCAAATCTCTATTACTGTAACATACAAACATACAGATACACACACACACACACACACACACACACACACAGCTATACACACATAGACACATAGACACACACAAACACATACACATAGACACACACATATACAGACACACAAACACATACACATAGATATGCACACACAGACACAGAGACACATATACAGACACACAGACAAACACACACACACACACACACACACACACACACACACACATATATACAGACATAAGCATACAGACAAACACATACACTTATTAAGCTAACAGATCTATGCTATAGAGAAATGAATTAAATCACACATAATTCAAACCTACTTTCTGTAGCCTAACTACTGTTCCTGTATAATCCTATGCTCTTTGAATAAAAGTTATTCTGCTAGCCTCCAGTGTTAAGACACAATTCCTGGTGTTATAGTCCATCTCCACATGAAGCCCCACTTGAGTTGGTAATTATAGAGCAAGGCCCTTCTCAAGCAACCTCATTTTTTTCTCTTTTGCTTTTGACAACTCTAATATAATTTGTATGGCTTTTATGGCTAGCTACAATGACGTTACTTGAAAAACAGAAAACACATGATGTAAAACATTTGTATTTTTCCTGGTGTTTAATCAGCTGAATAAATGTTAGCAGACATTATTGGTGTTAGTATCAATAACAGTATTATTATATCTATAAAGAATAAATCTCTCTTGTTCTCCCACTTAAGATCTCATGTGGCTCCAGTCTTAGGCTTTCTGTTGCTGATAGAAAACAACATGACTAAAAACAACTTGGTCTTCATTTGCCATGGTCTCCTCTTCCTTGTTCTCCCTCTCTGTTCTTGATCCAGCTGGGATCTCCCGCTCCCCCAAGCTCTCTTTCCCTCGACCCTCGCCTTTCATTACCCCCACTCACGTCCAGGCTGTTCATGTAGATCTCATCCATTTCTCCGTCATTGGGCGATCCCCGTGTCTTTTGATCTCAATCCTTGGGGGAGTCTTTGCCCTGGAGGAGATGGGAATGGGGGGTGGGCTGGGGGGAACAAGGGAATGTGCGGTTGATATGTGGAATTAAATTATATTGTAAAATAAAATAAAATAACAACTTGGGAGGAAGGGGCTTATTTCAGCTTACAACTCTCAAGACACTCTCTATTGCTGAGGGAAGTCAGGACAGTGATTCAAGGTAGGGTCCTGGATTCAGTGGCCATGGCAGGGTCTACTGACTGGCTTGCTCAATATGACTTCCCCAGTCAGCTTTCTTATACAATTCAGGATCACCTGCTTAGGGATGGCACCACCCACAGTGGGCTGCGCCCTCCCACACCAATCATTAATCAAGAAAATGTCTGATAATTGTGTAGTTCATCATCCAGAGACGTTAGAGAAGTCAAGCAGGAACCTGGAGGTAGGAACTGATGCAGAGGCCCTGGAGGAAGGCTGCTTACTTGCTCATGGCTTGCTCAACCTGTTTTCTTGTAGCACCCAAGACCACCTTCCCAGGGGTGTCACCAAGGATGGGCCTTCCCATATCAATCATTATTCAATTTATAGGCCAGTTTTCTGGAGGCATTTTCTCAGTTATGGTACCCTTTTCTCAGATAACTCTAGCTTGGGTCAGGTTGATTCAAAACTGGCAACACAGCTCACATTGCTTTTCTTTCTTTTTCTCTCTCAAAGCCAAGAGTTGAAGCTAGGAGCTTGCACAGGACAGGCAAGCACTCTACCACTGAGCTACATTCTCAGCCCTTCCCAAACTGTAAAGGTTTCTGTTGATTATGAACTTGGTAGTATCTAGACTCACCTAGGAGACAAGCCTCTAGGCACAGCTGGAGGGATTATCTTGATTAGATTAACTGAGATGTGGAGACCCATTCTAAAAGTGAGTGGTACTAATTGATGGACTTGGGTCCTCAACTACAGAAAAAGAAGAAAGCAACTGAGCACAAGCATTCATCACTCCCTGGTTCCTGATTGTGGATGCAGTGTGAGCAGCTCCTTCAAGCTCTTGCTGCCTCGACTGCCCTTCCATGATGGATTGTACCTCTAGCTGTGATCAAAAATACACCCTCCCTTTCTTCCCTCCTTGACTTGCTTTTTTTCAGTCTATTTAATCACAGCGACAGAAAAGTGACTAAGACATGATTGTTTTCCTTGCTGGTGTTTAACCAGCCAAATAAATGTCAGCAGCCATTATTGGTGTTAATATTGATAACAGTACAGTTATATCTAGAAAGAATACATTCCTTTATAGTTTACAGTATCCTTTGAAGAAGGGGTTGTGGAGGCCCACAAGGGTTCCTAGTGAGATCTGAGCTTGCTTTACCCAGCAGAGCTGCATTAGAGGATTGCTTGACCATGTGCATGATTACCAGGTGATTGGAAGGGTCTACACTTGGCTGAGCTAGGGGGAGGTCTTTTGCCCCACTCCTTGGCATTCCTATAAATAGCCTTTTAAACGAGACAGAAGGGGCTGGTGGATAAGGATCCAGGCCCTCCCGAGGCTATCCTATGTTTCTATCTGTCTCTCTCCCCTCTATCCTTCCCTCTAAATCTCTTATCCCTCTCCTCAAGAGTATCCTGGGGTAAAATGTGGGAGCCGGTTGCCCAGTTGGTCTCCCACAGGGGGTCCAGCTTATTTTCTAGCGCTCTCCTCACATTGTGCTTCTTCCATTCTAGTTTGGGTTAGCTGTCTCCTACCCACGGCAACCTGGAATTTATCACGTAGATGTAACCCGCAGTCACCGCTCCATTTTCTAGACAATAGCTGTGTACAGGTAGGTGTTGTAGTTTCTATGAGGCGTATTCTCTGACAATGCTCATTTTGTAGCACTGTTCTGAAAGCTGCAGAGCTTTTAGCGCCCGGCTAGCATAAGCAGGTGATTAAGGTTAAGCCTTTGAAAGTCACATCTGCTTCTGATTCTGTCCTGTGCTCCCGCTTTCCGGTTGGCACCATTGTAAGGAGCTCGGCCGCACACTTCCACACCGAATCACCGCCACCCGTGCCTTCCTCTGCTGTAATGGACTGAACGCTCTCTAACCAAAGAGAACTTTCCCTCTCTGAAGTTGTTTCTGCCTGAAATTTGGTCAAAATAACCCAAAATAATTAACACAGAAGGAGAGTCATCAAAGTCTTTCCCTTGTTGAGTTTCTTCATGGGTTTTCCGTCAATCTCTGTACGTCAAGTCAATATTTGAAGAGGAACTTGTGCTCTCTTGAAATCCATCAGTGCTTTTGTTGTACCCAGAGTCCCCCAAAGACCACCAAGAGACTGAATCTGATGCAAAAGCAAAGAGTTTTGTATCGTTAAAAGTTAACTCGGGACTCTCCATCTGTCTGACACAGCAGCAGAGCAGGAGAGACCCTGAGTAGCAATGGGGCAGGGTTTTTAAAGCAAGGGGGGCTTGGGGTCTACAGACTACATAGGAACAGACTCAGGATTGGTTTATGTGAGTGGCAATCATGTTAGTAACTTTTAATTGGCTAGGGTTAGTTGGGGGTTATAGTTACCATTTTGGGGCAGGCCTGGACAAATCCCAGGTTTTGTTCTTGAGCTCCTGTGGAGGCTGGCTGGCCTAGCACATTCCCATTGACCCATGCACGTAGCTCTAAGTTGGTAAGGGGTCCCAGACAGTAAATAATTGACTGAACCTTGAGCAGTCAGAGTACGTGCAGAAAGGGAGCTACCGCAAGGACTATGTCTTTTGTTCACGGCCCTCCCAGAAACTGCTTGTTCAAGTCTCAGGAAACTGAAATTGAGGCCTGATCTCTGAGAGAAGACTGAGCAGCCTGTTATGGCATCTGCTTGGTCTTTCCACTTTCATTTTGAAGCAATGCAGATCCTATGTAATAAGACTGAAACCAAAACAGAAACATGAATTTATACCTAGTTTTTATATATTAATATATGAATGCCCCTCTTTTCTTAAGCTGAACTGTATGCTTTCATTCTATGGCTTATAAAATGGGGAAAGAAAGCATATTCATAGAAATGATTATAAATGATTATCATTCATTCTTTTTGTTGGCTTGTTTTTTGAGATAGGGTCTATTACGTAGCTATGGCTATCCTAGAACTCACTATTTAGAGCAGGCTGGTGTTGAGTTCATAAAGACCCACCTGCCTCTGCCTCCTGAGCACTAGGATTGAAGGCTCATTCATTCTTAGTAGCAGGTTAATAGACAAGTAGTTATGTATAAATTTGATATCTTCCTCTACTAATAACGTCTTCAACAAATGCACTTGAAATACAAGAATGCTAAGAAGATGAATTACATTATTTTTAAAAAGATGATCTGTGGTTAATTTACCTTTCTAAACACCACAATCTAGTAACCCTAATTAGTGTTTCTGTATATTTTTAAAGAATGAAAAAAGTTTTTTTAAAAAAATTGTGTGTGTGTGTGTGTGTGTGTGTGTGTGTGTGTGTGTGTG
>CABHPR010154890.1:17672-62060 GCA_902168415.1 Peromyscus melanophrys | reverse complement strand
CATTTATGGAAAGCTTGTACAAATGTATATTTTTAATTAAACAATGGAAACTGGTTACTTTAAGATGAAATTTCCTTCACTTGTATTACATAAATTATATTAATCTTATTGCCATTCACACTTTTATTAAAAAAGCGTTAACCTGTGACTCATTCCACTCAAGAGTTTCTTTGAGAAGTAGGGGATTGTTCTAAGTTTGTAGTGGCTAAGGATTCAGGTGCTCCATTCTGTTAATGTTCACACTTATTTCTGAAAGGATGTATTGCCGTCTCATGGATTTAAATGTCAAATGTCAGGATCCCCATGGAGCATGAGACCACGAGAAGTGGAGTCTGCAATTCTTCTCATCTGTGGGAGGTTCTTATCAAAGTGATGATTCACCAAGTATTGGCAGGTGGTTTATATTTAACAGCAGATAATAAAATTAGGCTATAAGAGAGAAAAATATTAGAGAAGACAACATTTTGAGAATGATGCGAGAACAATCCAGACAAAATAAGACTCTTGGTAAAGGTTAGCCTAACCGACTGATGAAGAGAAATTAGGATGGCTATAACCACAAGGGAGTGTGTGGATATGGTCCTGCTTACTCTCAGTGTTTGGTTGAAGGCATAATTGGGAGGAAAGAAAATCCCTCTTATAAGTTGTGTTAAGAAGAAACTTCTAAGGATATTTTAAAATGCTCTGTGAAGACAACTATTTTATGACACATCAAATTTGTACTTGAAACTGATGATTATTGATTCAAGAACACTGAGATTTTATGTAACATTAAGCACTATAAAAGGAGTTGAATATGGTGACATGTGTATGAAGTTCCTGAATTCCAGGCTAAGGTAGGTAGACCAAGATTTGGATGCCTGTCCCAAAAAGGACAGAGGAAAGGGGGTAAGGAGGGAAGGAAGGGAGAAAGGCAGGAAAATTGTAAAAGGAAAAATGCAGTTTGGAGCACTCTATCTTTTTGCAGGACATAATAAACAGAAGAGGTAAAGGCTTCTATCCATATCCATCCCGATTGTCTACAAGGAGGCAAGAAATTAGGAAGGGTAATGGTACAGTAGCAGCGGGTATATCCAGCTATTGCTCTCAGGTCTCTGGCTCAGGAGGTCTGGGTGACATGACTACATATTGAGAGGCCATATATACCATTGTCATGATTAGTAGTTATTGGTACTTGAGATTCTAAGCTAGAGAGCCTTAGAAAGATTGCCACAGAGATTGAATCAGATGCTTTTCTTCTCAGAGCATAGAGAAGCAGGTGGAATCTTACAGATTGTTCCTTGGCCAAGGTAGATCTTATTCCCAGACTCACAGCTTTTTCCTTTGGAAGCTTAAAATCAGTACAATAATCGGTGTGTTAAAACAGACTGAGATGCATACATTTAAGTAAAAATTCCAAGTTCTTAGGTGCTAAATTTTTGTGCCTAGCATATCTGAAATATAATTTCTACAGTAACTATGTTATATAAAATGGTAGTTTTCGAAAATGGCTTTCCATTTTCTACTTTGCAAGAAAATATGAATTTGTGTGTTTACATATGTTTTAAGAGCTTCAAGGTATGATTTTATTTATTCCTTTGGGTTTCAAGGTGTAATCCTTGCAATAATATTTGTTTGCTGTAGAAATAATAGGCTAGAACTTTTCATCCTGACTGTTTCTCCATCTTCCAATTTCCTAATTATATTGCTGGAAATAATGGTTCACATTTTCTTTCATGTCCTATACAAACAGTCCCTATGTCATGATCATTTGATTTTTTTCAACTTAATGATGGTGCAGAATGAACATACACTCAGCAGAAACTGTGCATTGGATTTTGAATTTCAATCTTTCTCTGGCTAGAAATATGCTACAGTTGCCTGTCCCAATGATGGGCTGCAGTCTGGTCAGCCTCAAGGTCATCAGACTAGCCAGCTAGTGCTTCCTAGTGTAGTGGATTGCTGAGCTGTAGTAATCAGTAGGTTAGGGGCAGTACATATTTTATATGTAGGATGTTTTCCACTTACCAGGAGTTCATCAGGACATAACCCTATCTTAAGCTCAGGAGCATCTTTTTATCATTGAATGAAATCCTGTCCACTGCCAGTGATCCATGCCCTTAGATGTAGAGATGAAGATAAAGGATGGAGTCTTCCAGAGGAGTAGAATAAACAGAAAACAGATAAATATATAATGAATGTTAAGGTGGAAACTGATGCAAAGAGGACAAGCTTGGGCATTAGTGAGTGACCTGGACAGTGGAGGAGCTTCACTGGGACTCTTCGATCATCTCTGTGAGATATGACATTAAAATTAGGACCTGCAAGAGAAACAGAAATGTCTTGCCAGAACTAAGCAGCAGATAGATTTCCTTGGAGGATTCCTGTTGATGAGTCTCATCCATGTACCATCTCTGACATCCTTGAATACATCCTCAGGGGTTTTCCCCCAAGTTTATGTTAATGTCAGCTTGGATTGATAATAAACTACTTAGATGACTGAAGCTTTTGGGTTTCTTTTTAGCCTTAAAAGTATTTAGAATTTCTGTTTTTTTTTTTCAGTGTGGGGGAGGGAGAATCAGTCACAAAGGAAGGTAGAAGGAAAGTCCTGGACACTACAGCAAGACTATATCCAAGGTAGAAATCTTTATTCTTACATTACAAGGTGTTTAATTTGTTTCCAAGTTGGAATTCATCACTGAGGCATATCTGGGTTGGTTATTTGCAGAATAGACTAATAAGGTAAGAAGCATTGTTGTATCCCCTTTGATAGATACATAATCATCATCTAAGGTTTGCTTTGTGACAAAATTTTAAACCAATGAACACCCCCTTTGAAAATATTGTGGTCTTAGAAAATGTAACTTTGGAGACCTCAAGTTTAGACTGTCTCTGCATGATGAGTGGTTGTGGGGCTCTGCACCTGCTCTTATCTGCTGCCTAAGATAGCCTCTCTGATGACGACTAGATAAGGCACCAGTCTATGAGTATGGAATAATATCATTAGAAATCATTTCATTGATTTTTTTTGGAATGAAGTTTTATTAACTTAGAAATAGTGCATATACAAATCAAAACAACTGTAAGATACCATTTTACACCTATCAGAATGGCTAAGATCAAAAGCACTGATGACAGCTTATGTTGGAGAGGATGCAGAGTAAGGGGACCACTCCTCCATTGTTGGTGGGGGTGCAAACTTGTACAGCCACTTTGGAAATCAGTATGACGGTTTCTCAGAAAATTGGAAATCAATCTACCTCAAGACTCACTCTTGGGCATATACCTAAGGAATGCTCAATCATACCACAAGGACCCTTGCTCCAACTATGTTCATAGCAGCATTATTTGTAATAGCTAGAACCTGGAAACAACTTAGATGCTCCTCAACCAAAGAATGGATAAAGAAAATATGGTACATATACACAATGGAGTACTACTCAGCAGTAAAACACAATGACATCGTGAAATTTGCAGGTAAATGGATGGAACTAGCAAATATCACCCTGAGTGAGGTAACCGAGACTCAGAAAGACAAACATGGTATGTACTCACTCACAGGAGGATACTAGATGTAAAGCAAAGGATAACCAGACTACAACCCATAGTTCCAGAGAAGCTAGCTAACAAAGAGGACCCCAAGAGGTATGCATGGATCACCATGTGAAGGCAAAATAGATGAGATCTCTTGAGTAAACTAGGGGCTGTTGGGGGGAATAGAGGGTAGGGAATGGAGGTGAGAACATAAGGAAATGGAATGGTTGAGGTGGAACAGGGAAGGGATGGGAGAACAATGAAAGAGATATCTTGATAGAGGGAGACATCATTGGGACATGGAGAAACCTGGTGCTAGGGAAGTTCCCAGGAATCCACAAGGGTGACCCCAGCTTAGACTACTAGCAATAGTGGAGAAGGTGCCTGAGCTGGCCTACCCCAGTGTGGTAATCAGATTGGTGAATACCCTAACTGTCATCATAGAGCCTTCATCCAGTAACTGATGGAAGCAGATGCAGAGATCCATAGCCAAGCACCAGGCAGAGCTCCAGGAGTCCAGTCAAAGAGAGAAGAGGAATTTTACAAGCTAGGGGCATCAAGATCATGATGGGAAAATCTACAGAGACAGCTGAACCAAGTTAGTAGGAACTCACCAACTTTAGATCAACAGCTGTGGAACCTGCATGGGATTGGACTAGGCCCTCTGCATAAGTAAGACAGTTGAGTAGCTTGGTCTGTTTGAGGAGTCCCTGGTGGTAGGATCAGCATCTATCCCTGGTGCATGAGCTGGCTTTCTTGAGCCCATTACCTATGGTGGGACACTTGCACAACCTTAATGCACGAGGGAGAGGCTTAGACCTGACTCAACTGAATGTACCAGGCTTTGCTGAATCCCCATGGGAGACCTTGCCTTTTTGGAGGAGGGGATGGTGGGTGGGTTGTTGGGGATGCTGGGGGTGAGTAGGAGGAGGGATGAGAGGGGGATCTGTGGTTGATATGTAGAATGAATAAAAAAAATTCTTAATAAAGAAAAAATTGGTGCACATTTTTGAGAGCTCTATAGGTCACCTATTTATTCTGAACTAAGTTTATCCATGTGTTAAACAAAGTGCAGAAAAGCCACTGATCTTGGCACTTTTATTTGCCGCTAAAGTGGAGGTTCTATACAGGACAACCCACATATATCCAAACAATAAAACAGACTCAACTGTAGCATGAATCCTAATTGGTCTTAATAAAAACCCAGGGCCAGATATCGGGATAAATGCTGAAAGATCAGAGAGAGATAAAGGAGCCAGACACCAGAGAGACTTCTTACTTCCTCTACTGAATTCTCAGGCAGAAAAGGAGTGAGCTCCTGTCTCCTCCTGCCTTATATCCCTTTTCTCTACCCAGCATATCACTTACTGTCTCAGCATCCCTAGTGCTGAAATTAAAGGCGTGTGCCTCCCAAGTACTGGGAGCAAAGGCATGAGATCCCAAGTGCGGGGATTAAAGGTGTGTGCCACCACAGTCTGACTCTGTTTCTCTTTTAGGCTGGATTGATCTTGTGTAGCCCAGGGTGGCCTTGAACTCACAGATATCTGTCTGCCTCTATCTCCCGAGTGCTGGAATTAAAGATGTGTGTCACCACTGCCTTTATGGCTAACCAGTGGCTCCACACTCTGATCTTCAGGCAAGCTTTATTTGTTAGATCACAAACAAAATATCACCACACTCAATAGATTATAGCTATCAGCTTGAGAGGGGCAGGCATGGAAGCAGCTCAAGAGAAGGTATCTGGGAGGGCCTGAAGCAAAGAATGAGAGTAGGAAAAGGGAAGTTACTCTATTTCAATTATAAACATTAAAAATAACCTAGAGCAAGATTTAAAGAAAGAACTTAAGTACTTCTATTCAAATTAGCCATACTTTCATTAATAGGTAATCTTATAGAATCTACTTAAAGCTTTTTAGTAGCAGTGAGTTCAATATGGCTGTAGAATGTATGATCAATAGACAAAATTCAATTACTTATCTATATATTGAGTATGACCAACTGAAAAAAAGGAAACTAGTATTCACACTAGGAAGAAAATACTTGAAATGTTTACATGACATGTAAAGATCCCAAAGTGAATTATAATGTAAATATGGAAGAAAGAATGATAAATATCATAGGTTCAAAGGGAATGAGACCCTGGTCTATGGTAACAAAGGGATAGATAATGAGGAAAAGAGTAATAGGACTGTAACACAATGAAAGAAAATAATGTCACTTTATTTTTTAAGAATTAAAAGTTTTAGAAATGAAAAAGACTATTACTGTGTATTACAGGTATGTGGATTCTTTAAAAGGGGGCATCACTGAGAAAACAAACATAGCGGAGCAGAGTATTTAACAACTGCAGAGAAATGTACATGTTTCCATGTTGCAAAGCCAGTCATACTTTCAGAAAGATATATCCATGACTTACCACATTCGAACATTTACTCTAGAACCTTGTTGTTAGAAACTGTTAAGCACTGAGGGGAAGACAGACCAACCATGTTTATCTGGGAGATAAACTCAGTGAAGAAAATGTGAAATGTTTCATGTAAACAAGGTATACAAAGTATGCAGGACCTTATGGTCCATGCAAAGGCTTCATGATCTATGATCCTTTTCTATTTATCTGAGAGGGGACTTGCTATTCTACATGTGTGGTACTGGGCAGATTTTAAAGTCCCATTGATGTCAAAGTTGAGAAACATTTTATACTTCCATTGTCAGAAAATTAAATCTGTACACCTGTTAGCCACTGCGATTCTGGCCCATTGCATATAAACACTAAAATTAAAACAGAGTTTCTCATGAAAATCGAGTCTCAGTGCAGAAGTTGAACTTCAAACCTTTGATGTTTAAGGCAGTCACTTAATCAAAAGGATTACTATCTCTAGTTGCAGACTGTGGGAATTCAGAGGTGTTAAAACCAGCTTCAGATGACTTGTCTATTGTTTCTGAATGAAGAAGAGGGGCATGGGGAGATTAGCACGTGAAAAATAAACATTAATCAAGTGTACGATACAAAGTGTTGTGTAAGGCCAAGACTTTGGCTTTCTGGGCATGTACAGTTCTATGCCAATTGCACTGACGAGACTGCTATTTCACTTCAAAATAATAATACAGCAGTTTCAACATTTTAGCTTTCACCTTCCCGGTAACGAGCAGAACTATTCAAATGCTTTTGATGTGGTAGCAGAATGATTCCCTCTTTTGAGAGTGATGATCAGGGCCCTTGTGATTTCCTGGTACAAACTATTTGAAAGGTTGAAATGAGGAGGTGAGTAGCCTGTGATGATATTGAATTGCTTGGGCATGTGTCTGAACAGCCAGGAACAGAGAAAATACAAAGACCAACTAGAAAGTGCTCTTTGTATCCCGGGGACTTTTAGAGATTCTTGGTACATATGGATTTTGGAAACATTTTTTTTTTCATTTGGTTTGGATTTATTCTTTTGACCTTGACCATAGTCTTTCAATGCTCATAGAACAGAGAGTTAGGTATTAAATGTTCATGCATGTACATTGTTGACAGACACCATATTTTATCGGTTATTTGTAGACAACTCATCCAGCAAAGCATTTCAAATCTGTTGTTATTCTATAAAGCCAAAATGCCAAACCTGAAATCATAGCACAGATTTATATTTTTGATGGAGTCATAGAAAACAAAGCAAAATAGTACCTATCTCATTGTTTCAAAGATTTTTTTCATCATTTGCCCACATTCTCTTATGAGAAGCACCACAGAAACCATTGCCTTTGCAGCAAATGAAGTGGAAATTACTCAGGAATGCTTACATGAGTTGGACACTAACAGAATATAGAAGTGTGAATGAATGAATGAACATATAAATTATCCTATTTGTATAAAGAGACATTTAAGGGATTATGAGAGTGATAATGCATTAAAGAAAAGCCTTGTTTCATGTATTTGCTGGATGACTCTCTGTCTTAGTTGGGGTTTCTAATGCTGCAATGAAATACCATGACCAAGAAGCAAGTTGGGGAGGAAAGGGTTTATTTGGCTTATACTTCAGCATTACTGTCATCACAGAAGGAAGTCAGGACAGGAACTCAAACAGGGCAGGATCCCAGAGACAGGAGCTAATGCAGAGGCCATAGAGGGGAGCTGCTTACTGCTGCTTCCCATGGTTTGCTCAACCCATCTTCTTATAGAACCCAGGACTACAAGCCCAGGGACAGCACCACCCACCATGGGCTAAGCCCTCTCACCTTGACCACTAAAATGAGAAAATATCTTATAGCTGGATCTCAAGGAGGCATTTCCTCAACTGAGGCTCCTTCCTGTGATGACTCTAGCTTGTGCCAAGTTGACACACAAAACTAGCCAGTACACTCTTCCAATTTTAAAAATAGCTCTGTTGAAAATTGCAGTTACCTTTTTGTAAGAGAGAAAATACTTATGTTTATAAATGTTTGGGCACACATATGTGTAGCAATAATAATAAAAGAAAAGAGAGGCTATAAACTTGAGAGTAAAGGCATGGGGGTGTCTGAGGGTGTGTAGCTGGGAAGGACTGGAGGTGGGAACAGAGGGGTGAATGATACAGTTATACTTCAATTAAAATATATTGAAAACTCCTTGGAATCATTCCCTTCATGTTAATTGGTCTATTCTTTTGCTGATTAGTAATTTCCTGTATTTCATTTTTATTACTATTGTCACATTTCTGAACTGTCACCTAACTGCTTTTTCAAAATTTTTTATTTCATACTTAACTGGCAAATAATAACTGTGAATGTGTCTAGAGTATGAGGTAATGCTTCAGTACACACATACATAATAGAGTGATCAAGTCAACCCAATTAGCATATCTATAACATCAGATATTAACCATTTCTTTGTAGAATGAACGTTTAGATCTCCTCCCTCATAGCCACTGTGATTGCAGTCTACTCATGATCTGCCTTAGGAGAATCTAATCAGGCAGTGGCAGCTGTCACACAGACAGGAAACATTTGTATCTGATGAGATCAGCTGCCACATTTGCTTCTACGTTGTAGGAGCCTGAGGTTTCCCGGGAACAACTGCCTCTGTAAGGTATAAACCATGGGTTGAGTTCAAATATAAACTTATGTCTTCCCAAAGTCTTGTTTGGCTCATTGTGTCTTGTCTCCTACTGTATTAGATCTAGAGGAAGATATCTTGGTTTTCCCAGGGGTTGGAAATGCAGGTTAAAAATACATCAGAAGGGAATTCTCAAATGAACATTTAGTAAGTGCACTCACAGTCTCAGAAATGTGAACTTTAGCTAATATAATGCTCTTTTCAATTAATGTCAAAATAACTAGCTTGCAGGTATGTCAAACTAATGCTATAACTACATTCTTTCATTTTCAGCATGACCCTATTGGAAGTAAAGTTTAATTGTAGATAATTTCTTTGAATATCTGCTGAATAATTCTAGGAATATTTACTGTTTTACTTTCCCTGAGATAAATCTGATGTGAAGTCTTCAGTTTTGATTTGCAATACTTTACAGTTGCACCCAAGGTTGATTCAGTCCCTCTTCCCAACTCCCTGCTCTGTTCCCACCCCCCCCCCAATCTAATCCTCTATTTTTGTTTAGGAAAGAGCAGGGCTCTCATTAGTGTCAAAAACACAGCATATCAAGTTGCAGTAAGACTAAGCACCTTCCTATGGGTTTTATATTTCTGCATTTGTTAAACGTATTTCATGAGTCAAATATAGATAGATACTTGTACAGAGTAAGCATTAGGCATCCATGAAAACACACCTCTCTGGGGCATAATAATACTGAACTCAGATGATTCCTTCTCAGGATCCAACCTCATTTTGATGTCAAAGCCATGTTCCCCTTCCAAGGTTATTCTAAGCTAATGCCTAACTTTGGTGGAAATTATAAGAGCTTCCTTCTCACAAAAAGCTAGGCTGATGATGTCTGCAGAGCTCTTTTGGACATTTCTATCGTCCATCATTCTTAATGCACCATGATCCCTCTTTTCTTTGTCATTCTCTGGGTATCAGATTTGAATATATAACCTGAAGGCTCTTCTCACTGTCTCCTGCTCTTTTCTTCAGTACAACTCTAGCATGTCTCAAACCAACACCTTTAAGTTTTTGAACAGGACCAATGGATGTAGATGGTACCAAGAGTCAGCTAGAAACCCAGAAGAAATTTGGAGATTTGGCACTGAGTCACTCTATAATGAGCTGATGGAGAGCATAGCATTGTGTGAGGTAATTGCCACTTTATCATAGTATAGTCACAACATAGAGATAAAATAACACAGTCATATGAAAGGTGTGGGGGCATGGGTCACACTCACAAACACAGGCAGAATCAGCAGACTCCAACTTGTGGTAATTATATATTATGTTGAAGCATATTGAGGAACTATAGATCATTGAAGTCGGTAATAACTGATTGCAAAAGGCAAAGAGCCTCTGCTGTGGTTTACAGAGCATCAATTCCTCCTTCAGTAGAAAGGCAGTCAGTACAATAGTAGCTTAAAGATTTTATTGTCAGTGTCTCAGATTTTTCACACATCTGGAGGATCACTCTAATCAATTTTGTAACACTAAGATCAAGACTAGGTTTATGAAAATAAAAAAGCCCTGTAACAGGAGGAAGGTCTAACTGGATGGATGCCTTTAAACATATTGTCTGTACAGACCCTATAATGTTGAGTTTGCAGAGATGTCCAATCCTCCCTACTGAATCTTAGTTGGAGATGATGATGAGTCCTTTTCTCTACAAAGAAGCAAGTATCTGCCTTGGGAGTTGGTCCTACTGACTCCTTTAGTACCTGCCTTAACCATGAGTCTGGAACATATACACAGAGACAAATTTGTTAAAAAAGCCTTTAGTCAGTGGCATTAGGGCCACCACCTTCATGATAAAGTTCAGTGATGTCTGTCTTCTGCAAATTATGCCTAGTAAAAGTGGTGGTTATAACAATGGGTCAACATCATCTGCGGGGTGAGGGGCTCAGGATGGACTAAAGGACACCAGGTGGTCAATCTGTTGTGAGGATACTCATATGGTAAATGGCGGCTATTATTTAATGTGGTTCAGAGGGAGTGTTTCTGAAACTCTAAGAGTAGAAGAATTTCTAGCTTACAACCTAGTAACATCCCAACTTTATTTCTTCTTCATGATATCTTTTTTATAGGCATTCCCTACTTTAAAATCAGCCTTGAGAGCCTCTTGACCAAAGAGGGCTCAGATGTACAATACATAAAAGTCAAATTTTCAGCTCTCTGAGTAAATCTGGTGATGTTCTTGCTGCAACTCTTGGGTACCTACTGAAGAGAGGAGGCCATAGCAGGATGAGCCATTATACCCACACATCCAGAGAGTATTTATTATTCCTGTACTAGCCATTATTGTCTCCCTACTCTGTCACAAAGACAAATTGGTGTGGTTATCACTTCGTACAAGATTTAAAGCCCATTAACAAGACCTTACTTTCTTGCTTCCTTGGCATATCGGCTTTGATCTCTTGTTTTCACTCCTCAAGGCCATTGCCTACTTTCAGAGATAGATCCATGCTCAACATTATTGAATATATCCTTACTCCCATACTGCCCAGATCTCCTTGCATACACTTGGGAAAATCAACAATATGTGCAGCCAGTTATGACAAAGGATTTACAGAAGCATCTTTTAACTGCTTGAAAATGCTCAGCTCTATCAGAGCCATCAGCCACATCCAGTTTCCCAAGGACTTCACTTTTGTTCGTTATGTGGATGGCTTTCTGTTTGTTCTTCAGATTGAGAGTCTTGCAGAATTGATTTCTTCCTCTTGCTGGCAGTGTTGGTGCACGGGGACACAAAGTTCTGCAGATAAATTCCAATTTCATCAGGCCTGAATGTGTTTCCTTGGCCATGACATCAAACAAAAATTAAGAGTCCCCTTCTTCACAAAGAAGGTATGCTATTCATGACTTTCCTGTCCAATTACCAAACGACAACTTAAAAGGTCTCTTGTTCCCACAGGATATCACAGACATTGGATTCTGATTTTTCTGGACCAACTTTCCCTTCTACCAGCTAATGAAAGCTGACACTACTGAACCCTTACATTATAAAACTCTCTGGAGAACATCTTTTACAACCTAAAGAACTTACCAATCATCATAAATATTTGTATTTGTACATTGCGATAAGTTTTGTGGATTCTAACTTTGGGAAATAACAGGCAGCGGAAACTCAGTGCTTATTATATATCCCCATTGACTTGCTGACAAAAGACTGTCACTGTCCTTGCACACAGTGACAGAAGTTCAAGGTCAAATGAGGCTCCTGCGGCCTTACTTTTGGGATTTCCACTTAACCTCATGATCCCTGAAATTATTCAGTTCTTTGTTTGGACTGAAAGTCTTTCACATTTTGCTGTTACTAGCCTTACTTCCTTTAAGTACCTTCTCACGCACAGGCAAGTATTACCTTGGTTGCAATGGTGACATCACAGGTGTAAACTCATGTGTCCAATATCATCAATTTTTATACGTTAAACGTATTTTTGTATTTCACTTATTCCACAATAAAGCTGTAAAAGAAATAAATCTTTTATCTTATTGCACATATTTCTAGTCATTGCTGAAAAACTTGAATTTTGCTACTGTTCTTTTCCCATAGGAGAGAGAACCCCTTGGCTGTTGCATCTTATTTGGGAGCTGTCCTCATTTTTAACTGACCTCTGTAGAAAAACAAAATTGTGATTTGTCAATGAGTACTTTCTATCTAAGAACTGAACAAGGAAGCTGTAAAAGTGGATCTACAGTTAGAGTCTACTAAGACTCAGGTCAAAAATCATTGCAAACTGCTAATTATGTATAGGTTGCCACTACTATAAGCATTACAAACACTGGCTGATTAGCTAAAGAGAACAGTTATCTACATAGAGATGATTTTTGTGGAGGTGCAGGATTTTTGATGTGCTTTTGTAGAAACATTATTTTTTATTGGTACTGATACATTCTAATTAAACAGGGAAACCATATAAAGCAATTTCATGAAGCAAAGATTCTCATTTTCACAGCGATATAAAGGAGAAAAGGATCATAAGGGAACAGGAAGGATTAAACGAATGGGGGTGGGGACAGAGTAAAGAATGGGACATTGGGAGGGATAACAAATGCTAAAAAGGTTTTTAAAAAAGTCATATGAAGCCGGGAGGTGGTGGCACACGCCTTTAATCCCAGCACTCGGGAGGCAGAGCCAGGCGGATCTCTGTGAGTTCGAGGCCAGCCTGGTCTCCAAAGCGAGTTCCAGGAAAGGCGCAAAGCTACACAGAGAAACCCTGTCTCGAAAAACAAACAAACAAACAAACAAACAAACAAACAAAAACAAAAAAAAAGTCATATGAAGAACTGCTACTGCAGAATCTTCCTAAATATGAACATATAAAAGAGCTTGTTGTTAGATTGTGGGATCGTTGGTGTTACATGACAATGGGGCAGCAACACTACTAGATAACACAGACAAACAGATAAAAAAAACCCCAACATCGGGAATGTGCACTTCCAGAATTTTTGGCTGGTAAAGGTCCCACAGACTCTCAAATATTGCACACTATTGCCACTGTTCTTGTTTATCCTTCTGAATTTGAATGTAAGACCATATTGCTGAAGATACCACATACTTGAATCATAGACTATGGGAAAATCAGCTGGTATTGACTTAGCAGCATCATCCCTACCAGCTAGCTTTCATAGCATTAGAAAGTGCTGTGCACACTACTGGAGAAGAAAAGTAACCATCAATCTTATCCAGTTATGGTCTCTGCAAACTAAAGTAATGGTCTACCTGGCAAGACAGACCCACTGGTGCAATGTTGACCTAAATGTCACAGGAGTAACCAACTACTCTTTGATGGGATTTAAGGCCTGCTTCACAAGATGGGACCCATATCTAGCATAGTTGGCTAAATGAAGAACCTATGGCTAGATAGGTAGTAGGCCCTAGGGAAGATCCTACTCCTAGTAATTTGCTAATGGGACATAGTATTAACTGATTCCTATTGAGTACACATTATACCCTCAGATTACGGCATTTCTTTATTAATGATAATGATTCAATCATCATTAGAGAAGCTTCTTTTTGCAGTAGATTGTGATTAATACAGAAATTCACAACAGGCCAAGGTACAGAAAATAATGAGTGATGGTGTAGTGCTCAGCCCTAAATAGAACATCTGTATCACATACACCCCCCAAAAGGCTCAGGAATTATTGCAGACAAGGGATAGAAAGAGTGTAAGAACCAGAGAAGGTGGATGACTATAGTTGGAAGGTTTCTCCAGTACCACCTGGCCACGTGGCCCTTTAGCTGCTTATAAAATAATCATTCAGAGGCTTATATTAATTATGAACTGTATGACCATGGCCTACGGCTTAAGCTTCTTGCTAGCTAGTTCTTATAACTAAACTCAGCCCATTTCTATTAATCTATATGTTGCCATGTGTTCCATGGCTTTACCTGTGTGTCATTACATGCTGCTCCCTTGATGGTGGGATGGCGTCTCTTCTCTCTGCCTTTCTTCTTCCTGTCTCTCCCTTCAATTTCCCGCCTAGCTATAACCCGACTTGCCATAGGCCAAATGGCTTTATTTATCAACCAATTGGAGCAACACATATCCACAGTGTATAGAAAGACATCTCATAGCAGATTACTACAAGGAAATAGTATTTTTTAGAAACATTAGGGCAGCTGTACATATGAACACACAGTGGTTATAATAGTATGTACAAGAACTGCACAAGTTCAAGCCAAACAAAATCTCAGCATGGGGTTGGGGATTTAGCTCAGTGGTAGAGCGCTTGCCTAGCAAGCACAAGGCCCTGGGTTCCATCCTCAGCTCAAAACAAAACAAAACAAAACAAAAAACAAAAACAAAAACAAAAAAAATATCAGTATGAAGTCCCAACTCTAACTTAGGAGCTATTAGTAATTGACCACTGCCAGGATAAAAAGCTGTAGCTTCCTTTAATAATGTGATTCCTTGTAGGTTTAACACAATCCATGGATGGCTTCCCATCTAAGACTATGTAGTCATTATTAATAGTGCTTGATGGATTAAAAAAAAAGATACATAGTTGGATGGGTATGGAATAGGATGCCCTATTGAGGAGATTGGGGAAGAGGAGAATATGCTCAAAATATAATATGTGGGATTGTCAAAAAACTATAAAAAATTAAAACTATATTAAAACCCACATTTATTTTCCAAAATATCCAAAATTCAGTACAGACAACTAATTCCTGGTCTTAGACCAATTCCAATAAAGCACCAGTTTCTAAAAGAACACATGGAAAAGATAAGACTGTCCATCTCACCCAACTGACCTTTGGTAGTACTTGCATGATTGTTTAGTTTTTGTTGTTTTGCTAAGGTAGAATCTCTCAATAGACAAGCTATCACTATACATAAAAGGAAAAAGGCTCAAGAGGGTCCCAAAGGTAGATTGATGGAGCACCTTAGTCAAATAAAATTACTCAACTTTGGAGTGTGATCAAATCCAAAACTCTGTGAGAACAGCAAATAAAGCACATGGACATGAGCACAATTTATTTCTTTTTAGGTCATTTAGAATATTTGCAATACCTGCAAATAGTATTACTCCTTATATGTTTACTGTGTGTGTGTGTGTGTGTGTGTGTGTGTGTGTGTGTGTGTGTGTGTGTGTGTGTGTATGTTGTGTGTGTGTGTTTTACAGGGAATTGAACCCAAGGATTCATTCACACTAAGCAGTTGCTTGCCACTGATACATATCCCTGACTGATCCATACGCTATTAGTTGGGTTTAAGTCAGCTTCAGATAAAGGAACTGTTCTAACAAAGCAACACTAGACTGCATCTGACTTCAGCTACCGTGGTTTGAGGAACCCAGTCCCTGAGGCAGTAATTAAGGAACTTGGTGAAGCATTGCCTATCACCCCAAAAGCTCAGTGCTCCCACCACAACCAGTCCTCAGAAGAGTCAAGACCCAAGAATATCACATCAAATGGAAACTTTCAAAGCTCCCTGAATAACTTCAATTTCTGCACCTAAGGTGTTATTCTTTATTGTTAACTATTAGAACCCTAAAACAGTAAATATAGACTATGGCCATGTGAGCCGACCATTGGATGCTTATGTACACATGGATGTTACTCCTATCCTTTATAGGCACAGGATACATAAACTAAAGATAGAGCCTTGACACAAACCTCATTTTAAAGCCCTATCAAATAACCTTTCTCTGGATACATCAATCACAAGAAGCATAATCCCAGTACTCTAATAGAAATGAGACCAATTGGAGGATAGCAACAGCCCTGAGTAAGAAACCCTGCAGTGAAGCTCAGGGAACTGCTCCTGGGCTTGTGTCTGCTACTAAAGAGAGAAGTATCTACCTCCCTGACATCTATACAGGAGAAAGCTCCAACTCGGAATTCTCCAGAAGCAAATGGAATCAACAACTGAACATTTCATTTTCTTCAAGAACTTTAGAACAAACCCTATTTGCATCTGGAGGATGAACTGCTACTGTACCTTCAGGTTTATTTTTTTTTTTAACTTACTTTCCTTCACTGCTTAACAATTTTTATAGTAAAGTGAGATTCTTTAAAGTTTTCTCAGTTCTGTTGTATTACATACGGGACTGAATAAACCTCTCCACCTCAAATCTCCCTTTAGTTTGTTGGGTGGGGCTGGGTTCTGTCCCAGGGAGTACTGCTTCTAACTAGATCTTGTTCAGAGATACTGGAAAGATGTTCTGGATATCTCATGTTAACTTTTGTCTCCACAGTGTTTTGTTAGTTTTCTTCAGCGTTTTAAATGTTTTTATGCAGCTATTCAGTGAAAAAGTGATTGACATGCCTAAGTAAAGATGCTGATACTGTGATGACATTCAAAGATGGGGCAGAAGCTGAAGGTGAGGGGCAGAGTATATAGGTCAGTGAAAATCTGAAAATCAACACAGCAACATAGCCAAGTGACAGAACTCAGAATCAAGAGGAACTGAGCCATGTCAAAATTTGCACATTGGTGATATTAGTTTTCATAGCCATCTACTATCTCTTTTCTTGTGGATCTGTCAGTGTTCTTATGTTTGCTCATGTTGACACAGCTAACTAATCAAATTGGAAGAACCATTCCTTCTTCCAAGACCTGTGTCCATGAAATGTTCCTGAAATTAACAGAAAATCAGCAGTTTCCTCTTTCTAAAGTTTGACAGTGTTTGCCCCTTTCCTTTCTCCATCTCCTCCTGCTCTTTGTAATTTGAGATATACATATGTATATACACAGCTCAGGCTCTACTCATAATGCAACCTCATTTGTCTATGTGCTCACTGACCTAGTGAGCAAAATCTCATACTTAAGACCTTAGGTTCTCAAAGCTCACATCTCTAGAAAAGCTTTTGTTCTGTACCACTCTTTTCCTTATAAGGCATGCACTAGTTTGCAATTTTCATTCAGAGTAATTATTTGACAACCCTTCAATGACCTATATATACTCTATAAGGCTAATAACTGAATTTGATTTGCTTCTATTTTAACCTCAACTCACTTCTTGCAATAGTTGTCACATGGTAACCTCGAGTAGAGCATTTGTTGAAAAGTTAAAAAAAAAAAAGAAAAACAAGAAAGTGATTTGACTTAGTTCATTTGTAACAATAGGTAGAAATGATTGCATGTGTAAAAACAGGATTCAAGCACATGGGGTAACGTTTCTGTTTCTTCTCTGTGTCAGCTGTGGCATTGAGTTTGGTTTCAAGCTATAGAACTTACCGGACTTTTTTCCCCCTTATGCTCAAGCATTCTGTTAGATGTTAATATATCTAAGTAGACAGCTATCCAGTCAGTTGATCTGAGAGCTCAGGCTATTTTGTTATAGGAGGAGAAAAAAGAGGAGGAAGGATAAAGGAGGAGAGGAAAAACAACTTTTGTTATTAGAAATATGTATGACAGCACAGTGGATATTTCATTATTGCTGGAAGTAACCGACTTATTTCACATATGCATCTAGTATAACCATAAGCTACATTTGGTCAAAAGAGATTTGATTAATGCCTGAACTGGCAGGTCCTCAATTAGTGTGTGATGTGTTTTTTTGTGCCCTTTTAGAAGGAAAATTGTAAACTGTCATAACATGATTCTAAATGGAAAGAT
The DNA here is from genome assembly GCA_902168415.1 of Peromyscus melanophrys. Lineage (NCBI taxonomy): Eukaryota > Metazoa > Chordata > Mammalia > Rodentia > Cricetidae > Peromyscus > Peromyscus melanophrys. Next base: position 44,417 of record CABHPR010154890.1, on the reverse strand, counting down.
AATGTCAAAACTTCTTATAAAACACCGTAGGATATTTCAATTCTCTTAGCAAGAAAGAGCACAGATTTAATTATGGATGAAAATGCCTTCTGCATCAAGTGGTGAGACATGGTATTGGAATTCCTGCAGTGCTACTTATTTTTCAATATGACAAGACTAGAGACCTAAATATCCAAGTGATCCAATTTATATTTGTTCCTACGGTTTCTAATAGGTAGGCATACTTCATACAGCTCTATCTGAAATCAGAAAAGGTTAATGAATTTCTTGACAATATGCAAATATGTTTGAACTTATTTTAGGGCTAGAACAACACTAAGAGGCACACATTTTTCAACTGAGGTGTGTTAGTAATTTACTGCCAATACCACATTTACTAGCAGTGTGGTACATTGTCAATATTAGTTTATCATTAATGGAGCTTAAAAGACCTGGAAATAGCACCTTCCATAACAGCATAGCATGCTAACCCCTGGGGGTGGTGGATATGAACCAAGACAGAGAATTTCTAACATTCATTGTGTTTGTCTGTGTTGGATGTGTGTGTGTGTGTGTGTGTGTGTGTGTGTGTGTGTGTGTGTGTGTGTGTGTTTATGCAGGGAGGTTGGCATGTGCCATGACATACATTCAAATAAAAATTCTGAAGAAATCAGTTCATCTATCATGGGGCCCAGGGATGAAACTCAGGTTGTCATATTATGGCAGTAGACACCTTTACCCAAATGACCCATCTCTCTAGTCCCCCATCATTCTTCTTCCATGAATAAATTCTCAATATTCAGAGTGAAACCTTGTCACAGACCCATTGCTTTCTCCTAGACAAGTTTTCATTAGCCATATTCATTGCTCTTGACAGTTTTACTCTAGATTCCCACTAAAAATATCATTAATATCAAACACAGGGCACATTGAATAATGACTGCTGAAGAATCACTTGAATTCTGTTTGTTTCAGAGTTAGGCAAGGGAAACATCTATGTCTTTCAGTGGACAGAAATAGCTGACATGACGACAGAAAAGCAGTATTCTATTTTTAGTATTATAAGCTAATATTTGCTCTGAAAAATACGATGTTGGTTTTTCTTATGTTTTTCTTTGTATGGTCTAGAATACAAAAATATGTATTTGAAAAGTATATTATGAAAATATCATTGATTTGTCAAGTTTGAAAACTACCACTTATCAATGTTTTTTTCTCTCTCTTTTGGTCTCAAACAAGACATCACTATTTAGTAAAATTATGGAATGTAACAATAAGGTATATGTTTCATTTAGTCATAAGCCATTTTCTTTGAAATGTTTAACTTACAAGAACAGGTAGACTAAGAAACATAAGGGTTTATCATGCTTTATCAAGTGTGTTTTCCATTGAAGAGGTTGAGAACACTAAAATTTAAAAGTAAACATGGATATACTTCAAGTTATACTTTCACAGTTTCAGAAATGTGGATGTCATCTTGACTGTAATATAGCGTGGGGAAATTCTTCTTTGATCATGTCTATTTACGCTCTTCCATTTTGTTAACTTTTCCCGCCCTTATTATTGATTTTGCCACCCAGTGACATTGGTGACTTTTTTCTCTATTGCTAATTTTCTCCCACTACGTCCTGGATTAATTTTCCTGCTTGCCTCTGGGGTCAACTTTGGGGTCACTGGAAACTTTCGTGTGAACTATTGAGACCTTCAATGTATCTGTGAAGTCTGTTGCTGAGGACTTTTTATCTTCTGCAGGAATCATATTGCCTGGCCCTTCTTTAATGTTTTTTGTATCACTTGTCTCATATTTTTGTATCTTTTTATTTCTTTATAATTTCCATTTTTTATTTGTGAATCATTTCAGTGAGCAGTTTCCTATTGGGACTCAATCCTTAGTACCACTCAGAGAGGAAAAAATAAGTTGTTGTGCCAGCAACATAACTAAACCAAGAAAGACATAGAAAATACCTTTACATTCATCAAAGCCTACTGATACATCAAAAAACCCACAAAACAGAAAATGGCCACTAATAGTGAAGTTGTTTTATGAAGTTAAATATTATTTTGATGATAAATGTAGAAATGGTAAATAGAAGGGAAAAAAGTGGAGAATTAACTATAAATAAGTGAAAGGAAATATAAAAAAGAAGATTGGGGAAAATATAAGAGGAAGAGAAAATTTTAACAATATTTATACATACTATTCCAATATGAATGTCAACTGCTACTTTGAAATAATGATTATTATGACAATTTTATCATGTCTCAAGAAAATGCAAAAGACAAACTGACCATGACAAAAAAAAAAAAGCAAGAGAAAGAAGTTTTGGTGTTCTGTTGCATAATGATAATAGATAAAGCTTGAATATTTTCACTATGAAGAAATGCAAACTTTTAGAGACATGATGATCTTGATCTGACGTTACATTGTATGTACAGAAAGAAAACTTAGGTCCCTCTCAATGTGTAGAATTTTAAAATGTCAATTTAAATAGAATTTACTTATTTATTTCATTTACTATTTTTGAGATAGGGTCTCATGTGTCCCATGCTAGCCTCAAATTCACTATGTAGTTGAGAACAGCGCTGAACTTCTGACCATCCTGCTTCTACATCCCACAACCTGGTTAGGGTTGCAAGTGTGCATGACCAGAAGCAATTTGGACAAGTGCTGGACATGGAATCCATGGCTTTGTAAATGCTAGTAATCACTCTGCCAAACGAGCTATATCCCAAGCCCCAAACAGAGATTTAATATGATAAGTGTCTTACTAGTTTATAAAATATATTATGGAGCGCATATATTCACATCTTCACCTTCCTATCCTCTGTGGCCTATAAAACACTATGATTTCCAAGAAGAAAAACATCTTAGGTGCTGAAAAGTTTGAGCTACACTGCAAACCCTGAAGTAAATTCTGAGACGATTCTAAACTTGGCAGAACATGACCTCCCATCCTTTGCCCGCAGTTTCTTGCCTAACCAGCTAGAAAAACCCTCTGTGGAAAACTGGAAGTCGTAGGTAGGTAACGCGGTGTGGCTTCCGCTCATTGGCACCTGCCGCGGAGTCCTTCATCCTGATTATCTTAGCAACAGATTTTGCCCTTCAACACTATGTGCAGTAGAAGTATAAAAAGAGGCAAGCTGTTGACAAAAAAGGATTTTTTTTTTCTAAACTGGGTCTCTAATTTAAAATGGAGCAGAGAGGAGCGGGATTCCTATGCCGGGTTTTCCTTCAGTCTCCCAGGGCTGGAGAACAGCACAGCTAAGACTAAGCTACATCATCTATGGATTCCAGCTTTGATTTGGTTCCTTGTGTGTTCTTAGTGTTCCACAAAGTTTGCAGAATGAAGGGATGTGACAGGAGACAGTTTATTGCGAGTGCGGGAACTGTGGTGTCCTGAATGAGAATGGATCCCCATAGGCTCGTATGTTTGAATACTTGGGCCCCAGTTGGTGAGACTGTTTGGTCTTGTTAGAGGTGGTGTGTTGGAGTGGGCTTTGAGGGTTCAGAAGCCCATGCCATTCCAATTATCTCTCTCTTTGTCTTCTGACTGAGGATCAGGATGAAAGTTCCCAGCAACTGCTTTACAACCATGTCTGCCGCTTGGTGCCATGCTCCCTGACATGACGGTCATGGATTCACCCTCTGAAACTGTAGGCTCAACAAATTGTTTCTCCTGTTAGTTGCCCTGGCCATGTTGTCTCTCCATGGCAACTACAAAGTAACCAAGAAGGAGATCTGTGCCACCAGGTGGTGAAGCCTGATCACTGTGAAAAGGCTGCTTTTCAGAACGATGCTCTGTCTGTACATCACAGAAGAGGGGCGTCTCTGTTTCTTATTTACAGAAAACTGTTCCTCATCATTTTTTAATGAAAGACAGGGAGACTGTGAAGTATAGGGTTCACCCTAAACTGAAGGAGCTGGCTTGCTCTGGATATCTTCAATCTCACAAACAGGAGAGTGTGTCACTCTGTGAGTTACTTCCCCTGAAAAACTTACCCTGGGCTTGTGCTTAAAGGATGCCTCAGTCCTTGCTCTACCCTGGGGTGGAACACAAGGAGAGTCACTAAGCTTAAGAATATTGCTAACACCAAAGCGCTGTGAGATATGCAGTAGACACTTCTGTACAATCATGCATTCACTTATATCCTTCACATTACATTTTCTGATATTAGGAAAACTAACATTTTGGTGAATTCTGAAAGTAGATCTTTGATATTTGAGGAATATTACTGTGGAATTTCACTTCCTAATTTTTCTTGCTGGATGGCTACTTTGGGTGGCTATAGAAATACTATGGGGGCAGGCATAGTAGTAGTTCATGCATGTAATTACCGCATTCTGCATTTTGTGGTGGGAGGATGGTGAATTTGAAGTCAATATGGTGGTTTTTATAGTGAGACTCTGCCTCATAAAAACAAGGCCTAGCAGTGTATCTCAGTGGTAGAATTCTTGCTTAGCATTCATAAGGCCCTGTGTTTGATCTATAGCACACACACACACACACACACACACACACACACACACACACACACACTAAATAAATAAATAAATAAATAAATAAATAAAATAAAATTATCAAGGGCATATCTGGATACATATTTTCCTATAATCTGTGTAGTCAGAAGTTTCTCTGGTCCCTACTGACCTGGGGCAGTCTCTGTCCCTCCGCCACTTGGTCCCCAGTAAACGCACAGAGGCTCATATTATTTACAAACTGTATGGCCTAATGGCTCAGGCTTCTCGCTAGCTAGCTCTAACAACTTAACTCAGCCCATTGCTATTAATCTATTAATTGCCACGTGGCTTCGTGGCTTACCGGTACTTTCACATCTTGCTTCTCCTGGTGGTGGCTGGTAGCATCTGCCCCACTCTCCTTTTCTCCTCCTCTCTCTCCAGTTCAAATGTACCGCCTCATCTTATTCTGCCTTACCATTGGCCAAACAGCTTTATTTATCAACTAATCAAAACAACATATATTCACAGTGTGTAGAATGACATCTCACAGCAAATCTGTGTTCTTTCTATATTTCTATATTGTTTACTTCCCAATAGGAAATCAAATTACACAGAAGTAGAAAATTGTATTGTTTTTACAGAAGAAAAGTTTGTTTTTCTTATAACCAAGAGTAATCAAGAATATATAACAGAAGAGACTCATATCACACATATTTTATGTTTAAGTTTTATATTTGAAAAAAGTCATTTATTGATATGTTGTGTATCTTCCTTCTGTTATGCAACAATTTCCTCTGAATTGAAGCACTCTTTCTCGGAGGGAAGTAGAAAGCACATGAGACCCAGAGAGAAAACAAACTTGATAAGGCGGGGAAAGAAGAAACTTAGAAGATTCACAAAGCTCCTCCTCAAGGTTACAAAAGCAGTAAATGATTACTAGGGAAAGGAGACTCTCTGACCAAAAGCACTGATTGCAGGAGACACCCTCCCCCACTCTCCCTCCCACACACCATCAGGCTGCCTGCAAGTCCAACAAGGAGCGCTGGAGATGCAGTTTTTGTGAGTCTACCCAGGTTGTGGCTGGCTCTGCATAAAGCAGCTGCCTCTGAGGCATGCATGGTCTGTAAACAGTCCCTCAGCCATGAACTGTAAATAACACCAATAAACTACTTGATTCATCAATTTGGACTTTGGTAGAATCGCTACTTTGGCTGTCATTGGTTCCTTATCTGGGGCAGGTAGAAGTCTGTTTGCATCTCCCCAGGAAAAGTCTTATACAATATCTTCCCAGCCAAATACTGTTTCTCCTTTAGTTCCAATCATGCTGCTCATAATTACTGCATTATGTGACCTCATTAGGAAACAGCATTACCACAAGTATTGAGTTACTTGTGTAAATATGGCCATATTGGGGTAAGATAAGTCTGTGGTGATATTTTATTTGTGCTTTGATAAAGCTGGTCTGGAGATCAGGGAGAAAAGGCCAGCCATTTTAAGTAAACACAAAAGTCAGGTAGTGGTAACACATGCCCTTAATCTAATCACTTATCAGGCAGGGTCTCTGTGTGTTCAAGACCACACACAGAGCCAAGCTTGGTGACACACGCCTTTAATCACAGTACCAACCATAGAGACCTAGAGGTCTGTACAGACAGGCAGTGACAAGAAAGTGAGGTAGCTGGGCTAGGATAGCCAATGAGAGGGCAGAACAGCAAGGCAATAAAGGCGGGGGGGGGGGGTAAGACAGGAAGTAATGTACATTTGGAAGCTACAGAGTTGGTGAGGTAAGGTTAGCTGTGGCTTTCCCTATTTTCCTGATCTCTAAGGCTTTCACCCCTATATTTGGTGCTGTGTTTTTTATTTAGTAAGACCATTTTAGAAATTCATCTACGTAAGTCCAAATGATTGGTATGCTTATCAGAGAGGGCTATTTAAACACAGGCAAACACATAGAATGCCCCATGAATATGTCAGTGTTTCCTATAAGCCAAATGAAAAGACTGGGACAGATCCATATTTCATAGCTCTCAGCAAGAACTGACCCTAACACAATGGTACAGATTTCTGAGAGTTAGGAAGAGATTGTGCACCAGTGTGTGCTTGTGGTGGGAGAGCCAGTCTAGGGCCTTGTGCTTGCTAGCAAGTGCTCTGACACTAAACAGTACTCTCAAGTCTCAATTCAGACAGGTAAGCTGTACAAACATGACATAATGCTGTTGTATAATCCACCCAGTTTATAGCACTATATTATGGAAGTGAGAAAACTAAAGTACTTTTCCCTCTGTGATGTATCCTATTTACCATTTTTATCATTCATACCTATTTCTGTAGTAGACATAATAGCCTCCTAGATTTCCAAACCATATTCTTGGATCTATGAATTGACTGTACTTTGTTACATAACATGTGCAGTTAGAATTCTTTACCTTAAAATACAGAAATTATTTTACTTTGGATTTTCATAATACATGCAAGGAAAACAATGTCACAAAAATAAGCTTCAAACTGTCAATCAGAGTTATGTTCCATATCTTCTAATGTAGGAATTCAGACAGCCCCAGGAACCCTGCTTAGCATCCTATTCAAAGTAAAGATCCCGTGTTGCCCAAGGTCCCAATGATAATTTTATATTATGTTATTAACATTATTTAAATGGTCTAAAATGTATCACTAATTTTAATGTGAAATTTGAAAGCTTATTTAGGACAATACAAGGTTCTTATATTGATCAACAACAGGTCAGAATAAATGAGGGCCTCTTCTGGGAAATGTTGGTCTTTAATGCTTCAAAAGAACTGTGTGTGGGCAGCAGCAGTGGTCCACTTTCCACACAGACTTTACTTCCCTGTAGGAAACAAAATTACACAGAAGGAGAGACCTATATTGTTTTTACAAAAATGAAACAGTACTTTTACTGCTCTTATTTATTTAGAAGCTTTTCAAAGTGATTGATTTTTCTTAATACCTATATTTTGTTTATTTTTCTGCATTGATTTTTCAGTGCTTCTCACAGTCTGCAGTTTTGCTCGGTATTCCGAGCCCAGCAATTGCCTGTTCTTCTTCCTTCTCATTCTTTCTCAAATTGGCTGCTATTTTTTAAGTCACTAACCCTCACACATACAGACAACCCTTTTACATTTCCTTGATGCCTTAATGTATTTCTCTTCCACTATAAACCAGAGGCACATCTTTCAAAGCACACAGGACATCTTTACCTGACAGGAAGCTGACTTAATGTCTTTATCTTTGGTAGTGCAGAATGCTAAGAAAGCTCTCTGAATATGTGTGCATGTACATAGCCAGTCTGTGAGGCCAGGCACAGGAGGGGAAGAGAGTATCCTTTCACTGACAGCTGTGTTCAGGATTTTGCCCCTTAAAACAAATGACCGAACTTATTCCTTTGAAATGTATTGATTGCTGACTGGTTCTTTTAAACATCTGAATTCAACTCACAGAGAAAGCACATTATGCTTTTAAAAAGTCAATTCTTTTTTGTTTAATTGTTTATGACTAAACCAACTGAGAGCCTGTACTTTAGATGGCTGTAAACACACCACTCTCCCACTTTTCAACTTATTACTTTATCTTGCTTGTCATGCTAAAGCCTGGTTCTTTCAGCTCTAGGTAAGTGGGCACCTGAAGAGGAGGCCTCCTGTTGAGTGCAATGCCTAACAGTTGTCTTCTATAATTTATGGGGCAAAGATCTGAGGAAGTGGCTGCTTTGCAACACATAAATAGCCTTCTTTGCTATGTGGTTGTCAATTAACATTGTTAGAGTCATAGAAGACAATTTTGTAGAAATCCCACCACCTAAGAATTAACTCATCTCTGTCACTGATTCCACTAAGATTGCAGCAAGCCTGCAGATTCACAGCTAGCCTATAAGGTATCTGTCTATAACTTAGAAAACATTTCTGTTGGTTGTTCCTACCACGCTATGGGAGCATGGTACTTTGATGAGGAAACATCCTGGCATGAAAGGTTGGCTTTTCTGTCAGCATGCTACATACTTCAGCCCTGTTCATCCCTTTCTGTGGTCAGCATGGATATTGTGCATTTGTGCCATGAGCTGGCAGCCAGCCAGCAACCCATATGTATAGTCACTCAGAGCTTCCTGTAGAATCTGCTCTGAGGAAAGATAAAAGGAGAAATTCTTACGAATCAGTAGAGAAAACCGATGTCAGAGTTTGTGAATGACTGACATATGTGAGAAACTAAACATAAGAGAAAGAGAGATGAAGTTAAACTGCATGAAGCTGATGTTAAGGAAAACATAATATAGAGAGATAATGTAAAGCAGATCAAAGTAAACAATCCTGCTGTATCTACAGCAGTTTAAGAAGATGTTGCAATCAAGGTCCAACGACCAAAATGGTATGGAGAATGAATATCTCATGATCAAAAAAGAGGTCCAGGAAAAAAAAAGAAATGTGACTAACTCCTTGTAATGTTAAACAATATGATAGACATTTTCAATGGGTGTGTAAAACAGTTCATAGTTTGTAAGGTGGAAGAGTTTTGCCCCAAGAGAACTGACAGTACACATTTCCCACTTTGCATTGTCCCATCATTGGCATAGCTGGTCTATGTAGTGATAGCCCATGCCATAAACAAGAAGGCCTGTCCCCTAATAATCATGTACCTTTGAGTGTGTCCAGAGCGCTCCTGTATAACCTTATTAGCAGTGTAACCTCCATGATTATATAAGTGGCCTTGGTAAGAGGGGTTCCTGAGGAACCCTTGGTCAGGGCTGTTCCTTGTCTCTGTTGAAGTGATGTTCCATACTTGCTCTCTGCTTAGTTATTGAATGCAGGAGTCAGACATCTTCTAGGGGCCTCCAGATCAACTCTACTCAGTAGCACTGATGATTCAGTGATGCAGCTTCTGATGACTAAGAACTCCAAATCAGAGAAGAGAAAATGAGTAAGATGTCATCTTCAGGGAAATAAATATAATAGTAACATCCTAGTTCTGAGGAAAGACCCAAGTCTGCAGAGTCAAAGATCCCTAAGGAAGGAAAGATTGTGAAAATGAGCTTGGCTCCTAATAAGTTTTGGGTTACTGTAACAGACAGCTGGAGGCTGGGTGATTAATTATAGTTTATTTGATGTTCCTACTGCATTGATCTATGACAGAAGTGAGCATGAGATGGGCAGTGATAGAGAGTGAGAGGGAAAAGAAGAGAGGGAGAGGGAGGGAGAGAGAGAGGAAGAAGGAGAGAGAGAGTGAGAGAAAGAGAAAGGGGGGATAAAGAGAGAGAGAGAAAGAGAACTTGTATTGAAAACAGGAGCTTGCACTCATCTTTCTGCCAGGAGACTATTTTTATGATTACAAAACCAACCCCTTGAAAAGGGCATTATATCCACACCAATGAGAAGAGCCCTCATGATCCAATCACAGCTGAACTGTTGCATTTAGGATTAAACTTCCCACAGATGTACACACTGTGGGGGGGCACATTCAAATTATAACATTGAGGGCATTTTTATCATGGTGTTGTGATTTATATAGATGTCGTCAATGGTTTTTTTTTTTTTTTTAGAACATTTGGAATGTCAAGAATAAGAGAAACTTAGAAAGTCTTAGGAAGAACACAATGACCAACTCAAACTCAAAACAACCATGTCATTTGCAAAGAGAGAAGAATAGAAGATTCTTTACCTCCCCTCTGTGTGTGTGTGTGTGAGAGAGAGAGAGAGAGAAAGAGAGAGAGAGAGAGAGAGAGAGAGAGAGAGAGAGAGAGAGAGAGAGAGAGAGAGAGAGAAGTACTATGTACTATGGTGCAGGTATTTTGGTCAGAGGATGCCCTCTCCATTTGTTTGCCTTCCTCTTTGAAATAGTCTCATTTCTTTTTTTTTTCAGAGCTGAGGACTGAACCCAGGGCCTTACACTTGCTAGGCAAGCACTCTACCACTAAGCTAAATCCCCAACCCTTAGTCTCATTTCTTGATGCTCTGAAAATCAAGCTACCTTGCTTGCCCTGACCAGTGAGCTTCTGGACAGTCTTCAGCCTCAACTTCTCATCTCACCTCAGGAACCCTGAAGTTACAAATCAGTCTCAGCTCATATTATGTGAGTTCTTGTGACCACTGTGTTTGCACACAAACATTTTACCCACTGAGCCATCTTCCCAGACCCAACAGATTTTTTAACCACCCAAATTCAACACTAAAAGACAATACAGGAATGTCTACAAAATTCTTAGGAGAATTTACATGGGTTGCAGACTTCCATTGTGCCAAGCTTCAATCAAATGTAAAGTCAGAGAGAAGGTTTTGGAAATCTGCAAACACACACAAAAAGTTATGCTCTTTTGGGTCTTTCCTTCCAACAAAATTAGAAACCCGTTTAAAGTGTCTACTTTAAATCCCAGTGAACCTGTCCAGAACGGCTGTTCATTGCTGTGTCAGAATTCAGATGTATGCATGTAAATGGAGCCCACCAATGAGGGAGGAGATGGCACAACAGATGATTTGAGTAGGTGGGAAGAGGAAATAAACTAAAAACAAAACAAACACATCTAGAGAAATACAAATAGAAACCCAAAGCCACATCTCAAATCCAAAGCACACCATTTTCAAAATTCAGTGATGCAGAATCTGAAAGACTTAATTTAACATTTTATCTGGGAACTTGGTCATTTGGTGTTTCACACTCATGATATTGGAAAGGGAAAAGGACACTAAAATTATTCACTTAATATATTAATATATTAAAGGACACAGGAGTGAATATTTATACAGCCATTCTAATAAGGTTCTATTTCTTTAAACTTTTAAAAATTTACATCTAAACAAAGCTTGGAGGACTCAGTTGTGGTGGCAGCACAGAATGTCCATGAGTGTCATGTAGAAAATAGGAAACATCTGCAGAAAAGCAGTGTTGGTGAGATGTAGGATAGAGTAAGTCGGGGAGGGAGCCCACGTCTTCACATTAGAAATGGAAGGTTGGCTGATGCTGTCCACAGCTGGTCTTGTGGGAATAGTATAGATGTGATGTCAAAATTGCTTATGATAATGTTAAAATTTTTACTGAATTTTAACTCTACTTCTTCTAAGCAAAAGGCAATCAGTTCAACACAATAAAATATTCTTTCATTTTGTAGTGAAATATCAAAGATTTGATCAAAGTTAAGAAATATATTCCTTATTAAATTCAGTGGATTACAAAGAGATAATAAAAAAGGAAAAGAAAACAGCAGAAAGACATGGAAATAGGAGGTGGATGTGCTGGGGTAAAAGAAAGGGTCAAGTGAATGGAAGGGGAACAGAATAGGGTTATTGGGGTAAAAAAAAAAAAAGACCGAAATACATTAAAAGTAAGTAATAATTTGTTAAAGAATTAAGAAAGAAAATCCTAAATAGTAAAAGCCTGGAAGAATTTGTCTCAGATGAATGGTGTTGGGGTGGTGAGGTCTGGGAAGGATGAGAAACAGGGCGGGGCTTTCCATCTTTTGCCCTCCTGTGATTATACACATGAATCACTCAGAAAATTCACTGTGAACATCTACACCACAAGTACTTCAAAGCATAAAGAAGGTCATTCTATCAAAGGTACCTTATCCAAACTTTTATTTGGCATATTATTATACATACACAAATGTTGGGGCTAACATGGTTCCAGTCACAGACCTGACTGGGGAAGTGACAGAATGAAGGACAGGCAGAGGCGGGGTACACAAATAAACCAATGCTGGGATCAGACAGATTGGTATTCCCACTGGAGAAGCCACAGCACCCTGGAAACTCAGCACATTTGTTATAAACAGTTGAACAGACAAACAGTGTTAATGCATACAGCTGACAAAGAGGTGGAATTAATACATGCACGTAAAATGGAAGTTTCTGTCCCACCAGCAACTCCCACATACCCAGAAGCCACTTCCCAAATTATCACACAGAAGTTTACATTACTTATAAATGCTTGGCCAGTTGCTCAGGCTTATTACTAACTAGCTCTTACACTTAAATTAACCCATAATTCTTATCTATGTTGAGCCACATGGCTTGGTACCTTTGCTCAGTACAGCATTCTCATCTTGCCTCCTCTGTGTCTGCCTGGGGACTCCTGACTCCACCCTTCTCCTTCCTAGCATTTTCAGTTTGGCTTTCTTGCCTAACTTCCTGCCCGGCTACTGGGCTGTCAGCTTCTTACTAACTAATGAGAGTAATACATATTCATAGTGTAGAAAAGGATTGTTCCACAACACATACTGATAAACAAGGAGGCAGGGTTTATAGTGTTCTGCTGGATCAAGGACATAGGTTTAGTTAATCTCAGTACGCACAGTCTCTATAGGGGAAAAACTTCAGGCTGTAAACATTTGGTGGGAGGGCAGGTGGTGTTTGAGAAAGCTATGGTGGAATATTCTGCACTCGCTATCAACACTCACACACGGCCAGAAGGGAATGCTTTACCATTTCCCATGAGTTCTTGACATGGCCAGCTCATGTCAACAACATACATTCACTCTGGACTTCACCTGATTCAAGGTTTCCTCAGCCCCCCACATACAAAACTTTGAAATATCATTATAAAATACTTAAACAATATTAATAATGTGAGATTTGTTCTTAATTTTACTTGTCACTCTGGTAATATTCTGTCATTGGTCCGGGGAAGTTCTTGTCTGTACACTCCTATCACATATGCGTGCACAAAGCTGTGTGGATTTCATTTCATTTGCATGCATAATTTCAGCACAGATAGTCTCCTCTAATTGTTGTTCTGAGACTCCTCTCCAACACAGTAGCTTGTCAGAGAGACTTTTGTGTCAGTAAGCACCAGTTTGCCTCATGCTACGGTTTTTTCTCTGCTGCTTTAATTTTCTCACATTTAATAGCATAAGGAATGAGCCACATAGTGGATGAATTTACAACTTAAATTTATGTCATTTCGTGGAATATATAAAATAACTATTTTGCCAAATCTTCCCCTATGTAAAGCAAAAAAAAATGTGTGGTGGGATTGTGTTCCCCAAAGTATTGTGCACCCTAATAAACTTATCTGGGGTCAGAGAACAGAACAGCCACTAGATATAGAGGCCAGAAAATGGTGACACACTCACCTTTAATCCTATCACTTTGGAGGCAGAGATCCATCCGGATCTCTGTGAGTTTAAAGTCACACTAGAAACAGCCAGGCATGGTGACTCACGCCTTTAATCCCAAGAAGTGAGCCTTTAATCCCAGGAAGTGAGGGCAGAAAGCAGAAAGGTATATAAGGTGTGGAAACCAGGAACTAGGTGGGTTAAGCTTCAGGCTTTTGAGCAGCAGTTCAGCTGAGATCCATTCGGATGAGGACTCAGAGGCTTCCAGTCTGAGGAAACAGGATCAGCTGAGGAATTAGCAAGGTGAGGTTAGCTGTGGCTTGTTCTGCTTTTCTGATCTTCCAGCATTCACCCCAATAACTGGCATCAGGTTTGATTTTATTAATAAGACCTTCTAACAATTCATGCTACAAAAATGTTAATTAACAGATTTTATATCTGTTATGAAAAATTAGATCAAGGTTAAATAGAAACCTTCACATTATTGGTATCATCTGAAAGTTTTATAATAACAATTATTTTGTGATGGAATTTTTCTTTTTTCTGCTTGTGTGTATATGTGGTTTGCCTATTTGTTCTCGTGCTTTTGCATGTCCGTGGGTACACGTGCACATGTCTGCATTCATGTGGATGCCTCATGTTGATACCTACAGTCATCCTTGTTCGGGGTTTCTCAGTCACACCCAGCGGCTGTCGATGGAGTGGTCTTCCTAGTCAGCCCGACCGAGGATCCGCTCTCTCCGCTCTCTGAGGAAGGAATTACAGGTGCGTCACTGCGCCTGCGTCGCAGTTGCAGGTCCTCTGGGGGATCGGAACTCCTGCCCTCCCGGCTGTGGAACGAGTCCTCTTCCCGGCCCTTCTGTCATTTTAGCTTAAATTTCCGGGTTCTCTTTGCTCTGGTAGATTATTTGATTCAGCTCTCATTTTCTGCAGCCGTTAGGTAACTTTTAAGCAAAGACATGAAGGGACTAAATGCCTATGAGTTTATGAATATTAGAATTCTATGATGGCAGTGTTCTCATTTTCACTGGGATGTAGAAAGTGCAAGAAAAACAATTTTTCAAAACTGACATATTCAGTAAGTGTAAACATTTTGAAATCCATTTAAGTAGTGATTCTTTTATGAAAATAAGGGATATTTCCACATATTCTGGAAAAAAAATAATTATTTTGAGAGCATATGTTTGAAATACGTTCCAACCCACGTATTATTCAAATTTTTAACACTCCCCATATTACTCAATGGAATACAGATATTTTTCTATTTTATGTAGACTATAATGTATAAAATATTATAAGGGTCACCTGATGTACTTGATTCCTCTCCCTCCTGGAAAAAGGGACTGCTTGTCTTGGCTCCCTTTAGGCTGTGCACCTATCTTCGCCATTGACATGTAACAAGAAGTGGCATGTTGCTTCCAGATGAGAGAATGTAAGAGTTGGTTTATAATTCCACACAACCCTTTCCCTGGAGCATTTGGCAAAGAGGTCAAACATTCCAAACCATAGACCTACTAAATGGCAGATAAATTGGGACAAATTGAAAGTAAGTATGTATTTCAACCTAGTTAGATTTTACATATAAACAAGTTAAAAAAACCATTACTCTGTATAAAAATGCAAATCTGACTCTGTGCTCTTCACTGCAGATATTTTAAATAGAGGAACTCAGAAAGGTTAAAAATGAAAGATGGAAAGGATATTTAGGGAATTGAATAAAATACTTCCAGCATGTGCATGGCGATATTAAGTTATGTTGATATTAAGGAAAGAAGTATGATGTGGGATAAAGATTGACATTTCATCATAAGATGTCATACAGAGAATTGTATACTGGATATTAATCCCATGTTGAATGTATAGCTGGCAAAGATTCTCTCCCATTTTTGTGGTTTCTATTTCACTTGATTGATATTTCTTTAGTTGTACAGAAGGTTTTTAGTTTAATGAGATCCCAGTTGTTGACTGTTGGCCTGAATTTCTTGGCAACTGAGTTCTGCTGAGAAAGTCTCTTCCTGTGCCTGTATCTTGTAGGGCACCACCTGTGTTTTCTTCCAGCAGTTTTAGGGTTTCAGGCTTCAAACTGAGGTCTTCATCCACATGGATCTAATTTTTGCATAGGGTGGTAGACATATGCCTGAATGAAGATTAATATCCAGGGTATATCAAGACCTCTAAAAACAAAGAATCAAGAAAACAAATGACCCAAATGAAAATGGGCTATGAATCTAACAGAGAGTTCCCAATGGAAGATATAAAAATAGCTTAGGAAAACCTCAAAAAGTCTTTATCATCGTTGGAAATTAGACAAAAGCAAATTTCAAAATCCTTGAGATTTCATCTCACTCTGGTCAGAATAGCTGAAATCAACAAAACAACCGAAAGCAAATGTTGGAGAGATTGTGGAGAAAGAGAAACCTTCATTCATTTTTGGTAAGAATGAAATTGATGCAGCCACTCTGGAAATCATTACAGAGAATCCTCAAAAAACTAAAAATAAATTCACCTTATGACTCAGCTATACTGCTGTTAGGTATATGACATTCCACTCCACAGATACTTATTCAGGAATGTCACAGCTTCCCTATTCACAACAGCAGGGAAATGGAACACAACTTAAATATCCTTCAGCAGATGAATGGATAATGAAAATGTGGTACATATCCGCAATGGAATACTATTCAGCTGTAAAGAAAAATGAAGTCATCAAGGTTGCAGCTAAATGGGTGGACCAAGAAAAGGTCATACTGAGTGATGTAACCCAGACCCAGAAAGAGAAATATCACATATTCCTTCCTGGCTCTAAGCCATCAAATTTGAGTATACAACATAACATAAGCACAGAAACCAGGAAAATATAAAGGGACCAAAGGGACCATAAGTTGGTGGGTCTTGGGAGGGTAATAGAAAGATACAGGTGATATGAAGCAGAAAATAGGATAATAGGGAGGGGCCTGGTGATGAGGGAGGGAGGCCAATCTAGAAGGAAAAGGGGGGAAGTGTCAACAAATAGCAATATTGTTTGTTAAAGTCTCAGGCAATCAAGCTTTTATTTACCTAAATTATACAAAATACATACAAGTGTATGTGCATGAACACACACACACACACACACACACACACACACACACACACACACGAAGTTAAGTTACCTTGGCTGACAATGCCCCTTCTACAAGAAACAGACTAAAAAAAAAAAATTCCAGTACTACACATAAAATACCTTCTTTCAAAAGGTTGGTCAGGGTAGGCTAAGTGACTCCATAAACACTGTATTTTTTTGATGTAGCACTTGGTTGCCTCTTAGAGCTTGAGGGTGGGTCCCTATTGCTGAAGATATCATACAATAAGGACAAAGAACTCAGAAAAATCCAACTGGATCTGACCTGAAAGCCTCTTTCCTGTGGTGTAGTGTTAATGGTTCCAAAAAATATTGTGCAAATTGCCAAGGAAAGGAAGCAATTAACTAGTCCTACTCAGCTGTAGCAACACCTGTGAATCATGACAATGACCATGATGACAAGGTGTCTATGAAGGTGCAGTAAACAGCACTTATCTGTTGGTGGCAACCAACAGTCTTTTAATTGGACTTAAGGACCACTCAATCGATCTCTCTATATCATGCCTAGTATATTCCTATATTCCTAGTATAGGAAAGCTAGCCTGGGGCTAGTGAAGTCATAGACCTTAGAAAAGAATCTACTGCTGCCACTCTGCTAGACAAGCATAATTCCTTACTAAATTCTAAGTCCTATTCTTATATCTACAGATAAGTGTAGTTACCACCCCCAACCAAAGAAGCTTGTATTTACACCACCACAGAAAACCACAACTGTTCACGATGCAGAAAGCAACAGATCTTGAGGAGACCAGCCCAAATAAACATATCTACAAGCAACAAAAATGGAATGAACAACTTGTATATGTGTGTGTGTGTGTGTGCATACAACATTCATGTGCTTGTGCATGTGTAACAATATAATCATAGAAGAAGATGTTATCAGCTTGAGAATGGTGGAGCCTAGGAGGGGTTTGAGGACTGTTGAGGGAAGGTGGTACTGCAAGAAGCTATGGGAGCAGGAAGTGATGTCATTCTATTTTAATTAAAGACATTTAAAAGGGTCATATAGTCAGGGAAGTTGATTTGTGAGGATGTAACTCAAGGGATCACATAAGCTATGCAAGTACTTTATCACTGAGTTACTTCTTCAATGTGGTAATTTTTAGTTGAAGTAAATTTAATTGCTAACTCAAAGAATATAAATATAAAGTAAAACTTCAACAAAATAAAGAAATCAAACTTAAAACCTGTTTCACAAAGTGATAAATTAAGGAAGTGATACTTTATTAGAGGTACAGAGAGCTCAACATTTTGACATTACGTTCACATATAAAACAGGCGATCCCATAATTAGAACACATACTTTGCTCAAATTCTCATGGATTATTTAACAAAACTAATGATGTTTGGGACCACAAAGCAAGTAATCAGATTCAAAACCATTAAAAGTCAAACAAGTTGCCACATACTCCTGTGCACATGGGCAGTGCTAACCGGACAGTGATTTACTAACTAAAATATGAAATATAGAATATATGAAGCTGGGGAGAAGGCATCACAGTGATGGCTTAGGGCAAGCGGGGGGAGGTAGTGATGGATGTATAAACATATGTGGCTTTTGTAAAAAAAATTAGGAATAAATAAAGTATATAGTATATGTTAATTGTACAGAAACTGAGGCAAAATGGACATTAAATACTGAATTGAAAATAACAAATATTTAAAAAATTAAACATCTTATCCTTAAATGACTCAAGAAAATTTGAATAGCAATTAGAAAATATTCTGAACCAAATGACCATGACTATGTGTCATATTAAAATTTGTGATATTTGGCTAAAGTTGAACTTGGAGAAAAATAATTATCCCCTTAATTATACTTGAGAAACAGCTAAAAAATGGTGTCATCAAGAAGTTAGAAAATAACAATAAATGTAACTTAAAACAAGCATATGTAAAGAAATAAGAAAGCTAAAATTCAGTTAAATGGAAAACTACAATGAAGGAATCAAAATTTGTATTTTTAAAAGACTAATAAAATTATTAGTAGTAGCAGCGTATTGCCATACTAATCCTAAAAGAACGTGTATGACCAGGGGAAATGATTTAGTCAGTAGAGCATAGCCGTACAAGCCTGGAGCCCTGAGCTCAGGTTCCCAGTAAAAGCTTGCACGTCAGAATGAGACCATAACCCCAGCAATGTGGGAGGATGGTGACAGAGAAAGGGGAGGTCCTTGGGGCTTACCCAGTGGATGAGCTTTGGACTTACTGAGGCACTCTGTCATAAAATATAAGGTATAGGGCCTTAGTGTAAGACACTGTTGATCTCTGGCTTCCACTCACATGCACACACATGTACATGCTTCTCCTCACATACATACATCCCTACTCACACACAAACAAGAAGGCATGGATAGTATTACTGAAGACTTATAGAGACATAGTATTTAAATCTGATAGAAATTAAGAACATTTCAATAGGAACTTTTTGAGTAAATCTATGGCAAAAATCTTCTGGGCTGGTGAGATGGCTTCCTGGGTCTGGGGGCTTGCTTCCAAGGATACTCACCTAAATTCTATTCCTAGAACTCACATACTAGAAAGTGAGGACTGACTCCTAAAAGTTGTACCACAGATCTACAAATATACATTGTGGCATGTATATGCACTCATACACCTCCATATCTATTTTAAAAAGAGAGTATTTTTACAAATCTTCTAATTTTATGTGAAAAGGAGAATTCTCAAGACACATGTAACTCACAGAATATGATTAAATAAATTTGAGCAACTTCATACCTACGCAGTTGAGTCTTTTATAAATGAAGAGGTGTCCAGAAGCCAGCAGAGAACAGACAAAAGTTAAGAGCTCAAATGTAAGTGTATCTTATAAGAATAGCTGTGCACTGGAGGACTGGGAGAGATCCTTTTCGTTTGTTTGTTTGTTTTTCAAGACCGGGCTTTACTACTGAACTCTAGCTGTCCTAGAACTCACTCTATAAACCAGGCTGGCCTCAAACTCACAGAGATCTGCCTGCTTCTGCATGCATGATGGAGCATTAAAGGCATGTTCCACCACTGCCCAGCAGGACTGGGAGAGATTCCAGCACCAACTTTGGGAGCCAGGGACTGGGAGGAGTTGATACCTGATGTTCCACATGGCACCATGTGGCCCACTGTGCTGAATGCATTTTCATTTATGGTATTTGTAACTTACCTTGAGTTTATCAGCATTTTAGGACTGTTAGAAATGGGCATATGGGAATACCCACTTCCTCAGTCCCATTTCCTCTGTATTTATAGGGAACACCTCTATAAATAAAGCCACATCAAAATATTTGTGAGGAAATTTCAGATATCCCTATCGGAATATGTCAGGACCATGTAGATGGGATTAAAATACCTTGCCTACTACATTTTTATGTTATTTATTTACTATCATGAGACTAGGATTTGGGATATACCCTTGGGAAAAAGAAATGCAGACAGAAAGCCGAGGAAGCTATGTAAACGTGATGACCAGACCTCCCAGTAAACACATTAAATGATATTTTCTGGAATATTTTTGTCTTTGGGATATTCCTAAAAGATGTTCCTGTTTAATATTGGTGAATAATAAATGTTTCTTATTTTAATGACAATAAACTGTGATACAAAACAGAAATATCTCAGAAACCAAGCATGTCTAGTAGCAAGTAGTAGCTTTTAAGCACTTCAGCTTCCATGTACCACAGAACCCTGGTCTGTGGCAGAAACAAAAGAACCACCTTCGAAGCAAAATGTCTATTCTGGTTTCACTGGAGTCTCCTGGCTACCTACATATTTGCAATAATTGGTATAGCCCGTTCACTGGTGAGAATCTTGGTTCAACTTGGATGTGAGAACATGGTGTTTCAGGCTTCCTGGGACACTATGTGTGTCTGTGAATCATGAAAAGAAATTTGAGAAGAGATTACTGCAAATTTCCAAGGAGAGTTACAGAAAGCAAGGATGAATATGAAGACCATGAACAGGGTGAAAAACTAAACTCTGAAGCAGCGGTCACAGTGAGGGACAAGAGATGAAAATGGAGAAAGTAGGGCAAGTCTGGGATGTGGTAAGTTCTGATATAACCGAAACAACCTTATTTACTGCAGAGACACTTAGGACAGCAGGGAGAATGAAGCAGACTCTCTGGAGCTATTCTATTGGGAAACAGGCTGGTAAGAAGCCGCTGGACAATGGCAGAGCTGGTGAACTGGTGCTAGGGATGCAGCATGGAGGAAGTTTTTGAGAAATATTTAAAACAGAAGCACTTAGGGTTTATTGATTGATGGTGTAGGAGACTCAGGCAGGAAAGGGAGGCTGAGCCTAGGGCAAGGCTGTTAGTTTGACTGCCAGATACACCGCTGTGGCATTGGTCAGAGAGTGAAGACAGGGGGAGACATAGGATCAGGAGGCATGGGATGAGTCTTTGAGGTGTCTGTAGATTAAGGGAGGTCTATTTCATTATTTGGCAATTCCATACATGTATATAATATATTCTGATTATCACACCCCCTGTTATCTCTCTCACATCCCTGTCAACTGTATATCATCACTACCAGTCTCTTTCTCAGATTCACAGCTTTGGTTTTGTTTTTGATTCATTGGTTTAGCCAAGGCCATCTGTGTGACCACAAGGTTGGAGCTATTCACTGGAGCCTGGTAGGATCATTAATTGGGTACACCCAGAAGGAAAAGTGTCTTCCTCTCCCTGAATCTATCCTGGGCAAGATATGGCCATTGTGATCACAAAGAACACTTACAGTAGTTATGGATGCCTGCGCTGGGTCTTCAAAAGAGTGGACCAGTCAACTGTCAGGCATGGATGCAGTGTTCAGGGGGTTCTATCCTTCAGAGATGAACTATTTGCTACCAACAAAATCATTCTAATCTTTATACCTTGTTAGTGTGTGCTCAGTGAACACTCAATAGCTTTTCTACTAATGGAACAATGTAAATGTTATGTTCTCCATACTATCTAGAAGAGAGAGGCTGCATAACAAACTAAATATTTTTTATTATTATTGTCAATAGCAAACTTGGAATATAAGTTTCATACCTTCCTGCAAGTTGTAGTCCTAAGTAGATTAACAGTAGTATCTATATATCTATATTTAACTCATCATGCATGCGATTTCTTTGTTGTTAAGTTGAGGTGATTTCTTGCTTTATTAAATTTGATGCAATATTGGATTCTCATCACAAATTTTCATTTTCATGGTGTTAATGTTTTCCATAATATAACACTGTTCATTTATTACTTCATTTTCATTTTTAAGCTTTCGTTTTTCATGCACATTCTTCAGTGAATCAACCCAGGGAAAACTTCCTATGACTGAAGATTTCTCATACTCCAACCTTTTGAAAATTAACATAAACATTACATGTCATACCATTAGGAGGTTGGCACATGGGAGTTGATTCTCATTTTGGAAAACAGTTTGTCACAACAAGAAACCTTCTACTTTCCATTCCTTTCTATTTTAATTTTTGTCAGAGATGATGAGAGTTTTACATAGAAATTAACATTTCTACTATAGAGAGAAATGAATATCAGAATTAATAAGCCCAGAATGCTGAAATCAAGACATTACACAGAGATGAACATTTTAATTATAATGAAATTTAATTATAATTTATCCTACAACGGGATTCATTTTCAGATATTTCCTTGGCCAGTATTTAATGTTGTATGCTCTTGTTTTTTCCTGGAGATATTTGTGGTGCAGGTCTCAAGTGCTCCACATTATTAAGTCTTCTCTCCATGGGAATATAGCTTCTTTTCATTTTAAGCTCAAGCAGCTTTAATACAGTATTCTGATGACTTATAACTCCACAGCAGTACTTTGGGTAAAATGTTAATTACACCCTGATACTTCCATTATCGTAAGGATAGAAATACTTGGGTTTTCTTGAAAAAAAAATCAGTGAGTTGCCTTTTTCTCTAGTCTAAATGTGACATAATATGATTGGCCAGCTTGGATGCCTGTGACTTTGGATTTTGTGGAAGCTGTCTAAGCCTCTGTATACTCAGCCTCATGATTAAGAAATTTAATTCCTTGTGTTATGATTGAGCATAACTTGGGTATATGCCCAAGAGTGGTATCATTGGTCTTGAGGTAGATTGATTGCCAGCTAGTGGAACACTTTGATAGAATTAGAAGCATGAGGAGATATGGCCCTTTTGGAGAAAGTATGTCATTAGGGATATAATTTGAGGTTTCAAAAGCCCATGCCAGGCCCAGGCTCTGTCTGCTGCTTAAGGATCAGGATGTAGAACTCTTAGATACTGCTTGAGCACCATGCCTGCCTGTGTGCTGCCATACTCCAAACCTGATGATAATGGTCTAAGTTTCTGAATCTATTAATAAAGCCTCCAATTAAATGCTTTCTTTTATAAGGACTGACTTGGTCATGGTGTCTCTTCACAGAAAGAAAACAGTGACTAAAACATAGGGATTTATTGAGTTAGTTAGTTATCACTCTTCAATCCCCCATTTCTTACTACTTCCCTCAATGGTTTTCCTCAGTCAAGTCTAAGAACTCACACAAGAGCCAGCACATTTTCTGCAGACAATAAGAATTAGCAGCCCTGGTACGTTTGACATCAGTGACTGGACGGCTCTCCTGGGAATGTATACTCACAGCGCTTTGAGCTGTAAAAAGGAGTGCTAGGCTAGCAACTGTAAAAATGAACGCTGTAAGTTTAGGATGAACACATTGTTTGGAATATTAAATATTAAAATACCCTCCATTTATTGTGCCTGTGAAGCTGAATGAGTTTTGTGCAGCCTGTTTCTATATGGGATAGTGCTGTTTTTGTTGGTCTAAATAATACGATAACATCTTCTGATTGAAGACCCATACAACCAAGGGTTAGAAACCTTTAGGGTGATACAGTTTTAAATACAGTACTTTAAATGTCAACAAAATGAAAGGACACTGTCATTTTCAATTGCTATTAGGATATTTACCTGCACTTGGGGGAGAATTTTTTTCCCTAAACTTCTCATTCTTCCTGGAGATATTTCAATAAAAACAGAAATAGACTTGGAGCCTGAGGAAGATTTTTCTAAATCTATTTGCATAACATTGAAGTAAATATCAGAAATAGAACCAAATACAAGAAAAGAAAAAGAAAAACAAAAGAACATAAAATACAGGCAGAGGAAATCTAGTTGCTCCCATAAAGAAATAAATATAATCAAGGAAATCTTTACTGATAGGTTCAGTGTTGGCAAAAGATAGCTCCTTTTGGAGATCTATTCAACTTTTAGCTTAAAATAAAATTTCTTACTTTTTTAGCTTGTGTGTGGGTATTGAGAGATAGCAAATACTTTATGAAGAATTTGGTCTGAACATGATAGCCAGTGAGAATTTCCATACACTGTCTTTGTAGATACATGAATGAAATCCAAATCCTTAGTTGATTAGATATGGAACTCAGAAGCTCACAAATGCTTTCTATAACATAAAAAGGAGACCGTAAATAGAAAAGTGTATGACTAGATCAAGAACTATGCAATCTATTAACTTTCTAATGGAATAATCACTGAGGTGCGCATTTATAATAATTTTATACTTTGTAGAAAATTAGATTTGCAATTCCAACTTTTTAAGTTGGTACAATCATTTGCTTCGTATTTATACACTATTTTAAACACAAGGAAAATTCATGATAGCTTATTTATTTTCCTGGTAGTGGTAATTGAACCTAGAACCTTACCCATTCTCTGCGAGCACTCTTAACTTTGAGCTACATCTGCATCATCCATGGTAGTTTAGAAGAAAATATTAAAGTGTGAATTTGAATGGAATTAGAGTGGTGAAAATGTAAATGAATATAGGAAATAGAGTTCAAGGAATATTGGATACCAATGATGCGGGTAGTAGATGTCTAATAATTGTTAGGATTGAAATGCAAATTTGGCTGAGTCTATTGTAGACATAACAAAAAAGAGTTGATTAATACAGCCTTTGTAAGGTATATTGTACATCACTGAATTGTTTTTCTCGGTATGTGCAACATAGACATTTTATTTGAAACTTCAAAGCAAACACACTGAACTATTTAAGGACAATGCCATAAAAAACAACAAAATAGCAAAAATAGACTACATACAAAGAGCACAAAGCCAAAATATAGTGAGGCAGGGGATAGGAGTTAAGGAGTCATGGGGCTGTTGCTTTTATTGCTCTTAAATGGCCAGCTAAGACTCTTAGCAATAGTGGATGTGTAGCCTGAACTGGCCGTCTCCTGTGACCAGGCAAGACTCACAGTGGAGGGAGTGGAAAATCAACCCAGCCACATAACCTTTGACCTACAGCCTGTCCTGCCTATGGGATGTGCTGGGGGAAGGGTGGCCTAGAGTGAGGGCGTAGCCAACTAAGGACCAGTCTAGTCTAAAATCCATGCCAGGAGAGTGAGCCCACCCCTAACACTGCCTGGAGTACCGGGACCCACAAGCTGGATGACCAAGAGACCTAGGATAGAACCAAATATGACTGGAGGAAAAAAATGTCAATGTAATGATGCCTACGATATTCTGCTGTACTCATAGATTGGTGCCTAGCCCAGTTGTCATCAGACAGGCTTCATCCATCAACTGATGTAAACAGATGCACACCCACAGCCAAACATTAGACAGAGCTTGGGGAATTCTGCAGATTATGGGTGATAAAGGGTTGTAGGAGTCAATGGGGTCAAGGATACCACAAGAAAACTCAGAATCAACTAACCTGGGCTCATATGGGAGCCTGAACGAGACCAACCTAGGCACTCTGCATATGTTACAGTTGTGTAGCTTGATCCTCACTCCTAACAGTGAGAGCAGGGCCTGTCTCTGACTTTTGCTGGCTTTTGGGACCCTGCTCCTCATACTGTGTTGCCTTGCACAGATTTAATACATGGGGAGGTGTTTGGTCTTACTGCAACTTGATATGCCATGTTTTGTTAATACTTATGGGAGTCTTTTCCCTTCCTAAACAGAAATGGAGGAGGGGTATATTGGAGGTGGGACCAGAGGAGGGATGGGGTAGGGTGTAGCAGAAATCTTAAAAAAGTTCTTATTAATAAATCAAACCTGAGCCAGGTATTGGGGTGAACACTGGAAGATCAGAGAGACAGAACGAGCCACAGCTAACCTCACCTGGCCAGTTTCTTAGCTGGTCTTGTTTCTTCAGACTGGATGCTTCTGAGTCCTCATCCAGAATGAATCTCAGCTGAACTGCAGCTCGAAAGCCTGAAAGCTTAACCAGCCAAAATGCTTCTAGTTTCTAGTCCTCACGCCTTATATACTTTTCTGCTTTCTACCACCACACCCTGGGATTAAAAGCGTGAGTCACCAAGCTTGGCTGTATCCTTGAACACATGGATTTCTGCCTCTGGAATGCTAGGATTAAAGGCGTGTGCTACCACTGTCTATCCTCAGTATCTAGTAGCTTTTCTGTTCTCTGACCCCAGATAAGTTTATTAGGGTACACAATATTTTGGGGAATACAATACCACCACAGTCGGGGACTGGGAGCTGGGAAGAGAGGAAGGAAGGGAAATTGCTGGGATGTAAAATAAATAAATAGATAGATACATTTATTTAAAAAGAGAAATACAAGCCTAGGGCCTGCCAACAGGCATTGAATGACAAAGGGCTCAAGAGGCTCTGCCCTTCACTGTTCAATGATTTCCTAGTCATAAATTCAGGAAGAGGGGAATCATTGCCTTCAGTCATGTACATCCTAGTGACTCCACCAAGTAATAATGAATAGTTCCAATTCAGTGGTCAGATGGATGGCCATGATTAAACTAAAGGGCCCATGAACAAAGCCAACATGGTTTTGATTTATATTTCACTGATGGATAAGGATGTTGAGCAGGTTTTATGAACATTTCTCAGCTATTTGTATTTCCTGATAACTCCCCAATTAGTTCTTTGCTGGTTCATTTTTGCCAGCTTGACACAAACTGCCTGAGAAGAATCCTCGATGGAGGAATTGCCTCCATAAGTTTGGTTTTTAGGTAATTTTGTGGAGGTATTTTCTTGGTTAATAATTGGTGTGGGATGTGAGAGCTCAGCCCACTGTGGTTGGTGCCATTCCTGGGCAGGTAGTCCTGAGTTGTCTACCAAAATAAGTAAGTAAGTAAGTAAGTAAGTAAGTAAGTAAGTAAGTAAGTAA
>CABHPR010154890.1:0-17662 GCA_902168415.1 Peromyscus melanophrys | reverse complement strand
TAAGTAAGTAAGTAAGTAAGTAAGTAAGTAAGTAAGTAAGTAAGTAAGTTAAACAAAGCTGAGAAAGCCATGGCAAGAAATCCAGTGGACAGCTTTCTCTGTCGTCACTGCTTCAATTCCTGACTCATGGTTCTGCCATGGTTCCCCCAGTAATGGATTGTTACCTGAAAGTGTACACTGAAAAAAAACCTTCGTCCCCATGAAACTTAGGACAAGTTCCATGGGGAAATTTTTAACTGGGTTACTTTTTTCCCATGGTGCTTAGTTTTTTCTTGTTTTACTTCATTATTTCTTTGAGAATTTCATACCATATGTTCTGATCATATCCACAGCCCTCCTCTGAATCAGATCAGATTGACCACTTCCTTAAACACTCAACATCATGTCTTCTTTCTTTTTTTTTCAAATCTATCAAGTCCAGTTTTTGTACTCCTATATTCTAAAGTGAGTGGTCTTCCACTGGAGCATGACTGACCTACAAGGAGCAGAACCCCTAAAGAAAACTACTTCTCCTTCTCCCCAGCAGCAGATCTAGCTTTCTAACTCCTTGGCTAGAAGTGGAAGTTCATGCTCCCCTCCCTCACCATGCTAGGATTTGGCTAACTTGAACTTTCACAGATTTTGTACATGTAAATTCATAGGTACAGTTGCTCTGCTGTGACCAGAAGGTACTCTTTCCTTGTAGCCATTCATAGCCTCTAACTCTTACATTCTTTCCACCACCTCTTTTGAAGTGATCCCTGAACACTGGGAGGAAGGGCTGTGACGGCAACAACAGACAGGCCAAGGTAGAGAAGGAAAGGACCACGAGGCCTCAGACCTACACCAAGAACTAAAGACAACTGAGGAAAGCTGGAAGAAGGAGATAAATGCTGGCATGGATGTGGGAAAGGGAAACACATATTCACTATTAGTGAGAATGCAAACTGGTGTAGCCACTATGGAAGTCAGTATGGAGGTGCCTCTCAGAGCTAGAAATAGATAAACAACATGATCCAGCTATACTACTTTGGGGCATATACCTAAGGGACTCTGAGCGTCTTCTTTGTAGGTTGGCTTTGCTCCACCTGAGGGGGTTTTTATACTTACTCTGGCAGGGAGAGACCTAGTGAATATGGTCAGTTTCACCAACTTCTGGAAACTATTTTGAGTTATTTACCTTTCTGCTTAAGGAACTTTCTTGCAGGATGGAATGTTTCAACCTCAGAGGAAAACTACTATACAACACACTACTCCTTCCTCCAATTCTTACATTCTTTATGTCACCTCTTCTGCAAAGATTTCTGAGTCTTGGGAGGGGTGACTATAGACGTGTACTTATGGCTAAGAAATGGGCCACCACACCACAGTTAACAGTCACTTGTTCTCTGGCACTTTACCAGCAGTTGTGAGGTAAAGTTGATAACAACAGTGATCTATAGGCATAAACATACATGTTTAGAAGGTAGTTTGACCTAGTAACACCAAAGACATTGCTTCCCCATTGGTACCTATGACTTCACCAGCCATAGGTTCTTGTTCTGGTTCATATACCAGGCTTGAACTCTCTTTTGTGAAATGGGGCCTTAAATCCAATTGGATGGCTGTTTATCTCACCTACAATAGCCAAGCTGTTATTACATAAGTGCCCACAACCTGCCTACCATGCTTGTATTTCAACACACCAGGTCCAGAGCCAAACAGGAATGTTGGTAACAGTTCTCCACCAGCAGCCTGCATGGCCCCTTCTGGAACTACGAAAGCCAACCAGCAGGTAACAAAGCATGCATCTTCAGCCTTAGGGTCTCATCTTCTAGTTCTGGCACAGAACTAAAAGCAGTACCAATATCCGTTATGATCTGTGGGGCCTCAGGGACTTCCCTGACTAAGAACTCACAGGGAAGTAGCCTACCTCTGGGATTTACATTCAATAACGTTATGGCCTCTGGGAATGTACTTTTCCACCCATGTAGGGTACCTTTTGGATTTAAACTCTTTGGCTGCTGGTTCACTTACTAGGGGATGCTCAGTGGCTTTAAAGGACACTGGTCCTAGGACAGCTCATATGACATTGGTGCTGGGCTTGCACAAATCTTGTCTCACTGCTTTAAGCATGCCTGCCATTTTTGTGGAGTTTGATTCTGTCTACTTCAGAAAGCAGCCTGGCTAGGAGGCCTTCAAATCTAGCCTTTTATCGGGTAAGCTGTTTTTATAGTTACTAAGATAGAACCAGTTATGGCTTCTACCTTCTGCAATGCTTTATACACCTCCCACAGTGGCTGTTCTAGTGCTGGGTACACAGCCTCTGCTCCTTTCCACGACTGAGACGAAAGCCCTATAGGAACCATTTTCTCGGGTTGCTTTTGCCATTTGCCCCCAGCTATGACCTTCTGAACTCTTGGTGACTTCTAATAGGAAGGGACACTGGCATGGTGGGACACACACCTGCTGAGCCTGTCATGCACGATATTTAGCCAGCTTGAAAGCTTCTTGAGCCTTTCTGACCCAACCCCGTATAACAGTCTTTGTGAATTTATAGGGAGGAACAGGCCGCTTAGGAAAGATGGATTATGAAATTCTGCCCATATCCCGAGAGTCCCCTGAGTGCCTGTAACTTCTTCACATTTACAAGCACAGGTTGTTGTAGGATTTTGTCAATAACACTGTTTTCCCAGACCAGAAGCTCGTTAGCACACAATTTGGCTTTCTATCAATTGTTTTACATAAACAAGTTCCTGCCTGGCCAGCATCTCAGCCTGAGATACATTTTTATCCACAACAGAGGCTCGGCAACCCCAGTTGCTGCTTGCTGACAATCTCAATCCTTGTGCACCAGTCTCAAAGACTGTAAAATTTCATCTAAATCTTTAACTGTTTTCAGGGCATCTTCACATTCACATGAGGAATCCCACTCATCAAGCAGGCATGGCACCCCATATCATAAAGATGAAGATTACCATCATGGGCTTTCTTCCACAGACATTCCTAATCCTAGTAGCTCAGTCACAGTGGCACGTCTCACTACCCATAGCAAGAGCCATGCAGCCACTGTCATAACACAAAGGACACTAACACACACCATATAGGAAAGGACAGCTGAATTAGAATTTCTTCCGTGGATGTTCCCCCCACCACCTCAGGCTTCTCAGCCCCGGTTGCATGCCTTGATACCCATAACCAGGATTATGCAGTCACTTCTTCATACTCATCTTTGGTTCTTTTGTGTCCCTGTTCGGGAGCTAATTGTGATGTGTGACAAAACTTTTCCTGGGGAGACACAACACACTTTTACACACCCAGGATAGGGAGCCCACAATAGATCAAAGTACAGATAATGCCAAAGTCCAGCTCCGTGAACCAATGAGCTATATTGGGGTTGCCTACAGGACTATAGGTGAAGAGTTGCTTACAGGAACAGAAATGACTTATAGACAGCTGCATCAGTTTCAATGGCTGCAATTTGCCAAGCAGTCCCAATTTCCCTCGATAGTTGCCAAATATTGGTTCTTTTATTTCAATTTAAGTTACCAATACTAACTCTCATGTCACATATTACACAAACACAGTGACTTCTATCTATCTATCTATCATCTATCTATCTATCTATCTATCTATCTATCTATCTATCTATCTATCTATCTATCTATATCTAACTATATCTATCTATCTATCTATCTATCTATCTATCTATCTATCTATCTATCTATCTAAAGAGATCATACCAGAGTTCGAGGAGTTTCAAAGAGGCCTCTTCTAGTTTATTTTCTTTTACTGTGATAAACATCAAGATACAACTTGGAGAGAAAAGAGTTTATATTGTCTTACAAGATACTGTCCACCAGTTAGGTGAAGCCAAATCAGAAATCTGGAGGAGGAACTGAAGCACAGACAAAGTAGTAATGCTTCATATTGGCTTGCTCCTCCTAGCTTGCTTAGCATCCTTTATTATATACCTGCTCAAATGGGCACTGCCCACTGTGAGCTGAGCCATTCTGTATCATTAGTAACTAAGAAACTGTCTCACAGTCATGGCCACAGGGCACTCTGCTCTAGGCAATTGCTCCATTTAGGTTCCCTCTCCCCAGATGACTCTAGATGTGTGTCAAATTGACAATGGAAACTAACCATGACAAGACCTAACTTGAGGCAAGTAGAGAGCTTCTGCAGAGGAATGTCTGAGGGAATCAGATCAGGAAGCTTTACTGCAAAGTCAAACAACAGGGTCAGGCTTGAGGCCAGAGGAGCTAAGGGCTGACTGTGGATGCTGTAAGGTGAGGAGCTAAGGGTAGAACTGCAGATGTTATATAGGTGAGGAGCTAAGGCAGACTGTCGGTGCTGTACAGGCAAGGAACTACAGGCAGAATGGTGGATGCTGTACAGGTGACAAGCTAAGGCAGATTGGATGCTGTACAGGTAAGGAGATAGGGCCAGACTGTGGATATTGTACAGGTGAGGAGCTAAGTGAAGACTGTGGATGCTGTACAGGTAAGGAACTAAGGCAGAACAGTGGATGCTGTATAGGTGAGGAGCTAAGGGCAGACTGTAGATGCTGTACAGCTGAAACTCAGAAATGATTCAGGCTGGCAAACAGGATGATGAATGGACAGCAGGTCCAGGTAGAAAAGCAAGAAGAAGGACAGTTAGTATTTCACAGAGGCAAAGTCAGCAATGGATACTGAGCCTAGTTGAAGCCCCTGAGATAATGAAGAGTTGGTAACAGGTCAATGGGACCATTGCCATTGCAGTGTTGTGTTGCAGAATATTATTTTAAGATGTGTTATTGTGTATGCTCTGGAACATTTGTTTAATGATGCAAAGATGTATTATATTTGTTTATGTGGCATTTGTTTAACTCTGTGAAGCTGTGTTACTGTGCCCGTCTAAAACACCTGATGGACTGACTAATGAAGAGCTGAATGGCCAATAGCAAGGCAGGAGAAAGGATAGGCAGGGCAGACAGGCACAAAGAATAAATAAAAGGATAATAATGGGATGAAAAGAAGAAAGAGCAAGAGAACAAGGAGGAGGATGCTAGGGGCCAGCCACCCAGCCACCCAGCCAGCCATGGAGTAATAGTGAAAGTAAGACACACAGAAGTAAGAAAAGGAAAAAGCCCGGAGGCAAAAGGTAGATGGGATAATTTAAGTTAAGAAAAGCTGGCAAGAAACAAGCCAAGCAAAGGCCAGGCATTTATAATTAAGAATAAGCTTCTGTGTGTAATTTATTCAGGAGCTGGGTGGCAGGCCGCCCAAAAGAGTGAAAACAACCAACCACAATATTGAGTATTTTCCTCATTAAGGGTCCAGGTGAGGGAGTTGTAACCTTTCCTCAGTGTGTATGTTTAACAAATTCTCAGGACTAGTTTTCCTGATATGACTTTAATACTTCCATGTGCTCTTACAACATTAATATACTTTGATAATTTGTAGAGTGACACCAATTTTACCTTTAGGAATACATTATTTATGAGGTCATGGCTTGTAGGTGATGAATAAATGGTTTTGTTTACATGCCCAACAGGGTACTGAGTCAATGACTCTGTATGAACTCAAAATGGAGTGAAATGCTGCTTGTAAAAATGGAACTTTCAGGCCTGGTAAACTCTGATAAAATATTGCAATAGTTGAACTTGTTTGTCACCTTGATGTAATTTAGAATCTGGGTGTATCTGCAGGAAGTTCCTAGACTGAGTCCATTGACATGGAAGATCTACCCTATATGTGGGCACCCTCTTGTGGACTGTAGTCCCAGACTGCATAAGACAGAAATTTATCTGAGCAGCAAGTGACCTCTCTGCTTCTGTCTGCAGAGGCAATGTGACCATCAGCTGCTGTAAGCATCAGCTACCAGGACTGCACCTCTAGGATGGGCTTCAACTGAATTGTGGGTTAAAATACACCCTTCATGCCCTAGTTTGCTTTTGTTGGGTATTTTATCACAGCAATATGAAGAATAACTGACGCACCTGTAATACACACTAGGAGGATCTGAAGCAGATTGTATGACAGCCTCCATATTTTTAATACTGTTGCTTTATCAGCCATAGAAAAATTTATAGCCATTTTCTATCCAATTGGTTTATAAACTACTGTAAATATTTAAAAATCATAAAGTTGTCTGGCACAGTAGCACACATCTTTAATCTTTAATCATAACACTCAGGAGGTAGATGCAGGCAGTTCTTTGTTGACAGAAAGATATCTAGGCCAACCATGGCTGTATAGTGAGAACTAGTCTCCAAAAATAAAATAGAATAAAATAAAAACCATAAAATAAAGAACAGATTATAAAAGAATATGATTAAAAGGGAGGAAAAGACGGGGGCAGAAGGGAATGAAGGTGAATCTGACCAAAGTGTGTTATATGCATCAAAGACGACTATTTTGTACAATTAACAAAAAGTCAACAATGGTACATGTGTACTGTGAGTCAATATAAAGCTTATACATGGGCAGGTGGCTTATTGTTTTGTACTAGTCATAAATATGTGTTTTATTAAGTAGACTGTAGGATCCTGAAACAAAATAATTTATAATTTTACAGATGTATTTTACTTTAAACCTAGAATTTAATAAAATATTGCTATGAATGTATTTATATATTTATTCAGATATTTTACTGTTTGATTCTTGATAAAATAATGGTATGTGCTCATATAGTTTATTGTGTTAGAAAAATGGCATCAATATAAATATGAAAACTTTATGGATTAAAACTAATTAGTTGGTGCAAATTAGATGCCCAGCTGTTCATTTAAGATAGTTTTTTCTAAAAACCTTAACATAATCAGAATTCCCATGGAAAGAGCACCAAGCTGCTGTATGTGAGTTTTCGCTAACAAACATCCCATTTATACTAAAAGGCATTTTTGAATGCTCCATAGAGCCAAGTCACTTAAGTAATTCAGTGTGAAGCTCAGCATTCAGAAATGCAGCTGGCCACCAGTATTCTATAGCCACCCCAACCTTAAGGAAATACACATTTCTCCTCATAAGCAGTACATTTTCCTTGACAGTAGAATAATTTAAGGATTAATTGCTTTAGAAATCAAGGTAAGATAAGTTGTTTTGATGTAATGAAACCAAAGAGGATCTTTGTTAATTGCTCTAAAATCTGAAATCATCATTTATCAGAATTATATATTAGTAGTACTTAGATTGAAAACAAGAAGAAAGAAATAAAGAAAATTCAGCCCTCTATATTAACATAATGCTCCACTTTTGACAGTCTCATGTGGCTTAGGATGACCTGGTTTCTGAGGCATTGATTTATCTATCTGCGCTTGTGTTGGTGGGCTTCTAGAGGGCTTTTATCTCTCTGTACTTCAAAATCATAGCAAACCCTCATTTGGAATTTATTTATTTTATACATATCTAATCATACCAGCTATCAATAAAAAGGAAACTATAGGCCAATGAACATGGACTCAAAAATACTCAATGAAATACTTGCAAACAGAATACCGGCATACATAAAAGAGATTATCCACCATGAGCAAGTTCTCTTTATCCCTGTAATGCAGAGATTATTTAACATATTGAAATCAATAAATGTATAAAAACACATAAATGGAATAAGGACAAAAATCACATCATGATCTCAATAGATTCAGAAAAAGCTTTGACAAAATACAACATGCCTTTGTGATAAAGAGTCCTAGGTAATGTAGGAATAAAGGAAATACAATTCAATATTTAAAAAGCTCTATGTGAGGAACCCACAGCAAACATCATCCTAAATGGAGAAAAGCTTGAAGCAATGTAATTGAAGCCAGAAACAAGACAGTGATGCCCACTACCCTGACTCCTTTTTAATATTGTGCTCAAAGTATATAGCTAAAATAATATGGAGAGAAGGAAATTAAAAGGACATAAAGAGAAAAAAAAACCAAACTAATAATGATATTATTCATTACAGATTCCAAAGATTCTACCAGAAAATTTCTAAAACTAATAAACAATTTCAGCAATGCGGAAGGATACAGAATCAACTTTCATAAATCAATAGATTATTTATAAATACCAACAAGAAACACACAGAGAAGGAAATCATGAAAAAATAGCCATTCATAGTATCTGCAAATAAAACAACATATCTAGAAATAAATTTAACCAAGGAGTGAAGGCCATCTATAATAAAACTTTAAATCTCTAAAGAAAGAGATAGAAAAGACGCTTGAAAATGGAAAATCCATTGCATACCCATGGATTAGTAGAATTAATACTGTGAAAATGATCATTGTACCAAAACATGTCTAGAGTAAATGCAATACCAATCAAAATCATCATACCATCCTTCACAGAAATAGAAAAAATAAACTATCCTAAAATTCATATGGAACCACCAAAGATCCCAGAGAACCACAAGAATTATGAGCAAAATGAACAATACTAGAGAGATTATAATTTTAGATCTTAAGATGTATTACACAACTATAGTAATAACAACAATATGGTACTGGCACAAAAATGGACGTGTAGACCAATGGAACAAAATCAATGTAGACCCAAACTTGATTATCCATAATTTTACCCACTTAATATTTGACAAAGATGCCAAAAGCGTACGCTAGGGAAAAGAGAATCAGCGAAACTTGCTGTGAAAACTGGATACCCACACGCAGAATAATGAGACCAGACTTGTATCTATTACCTTATACAAAAACTAGCTCCAACTGGATCAAAACCTAAATGTGAAATCTGAAAAACTGAAACTGCTGAAGAAAACATAGGCACTTCCCTACATGACGTAGATGTATTTATTGAAAAGGACTTCCAGAACAGGACTCCATTTGCCAAAGGGTTAAGGTCAGCAATTACAAGCAAGAATTCACAAAACTAAAAAGCTTTTGCAGAGCTAAAGAAACAATGACCCTAGTGAAAGGGAAGTCCACATAATGGGGAGAATCTTTTCCAGCATACATCTGACAGAGGATTAGTATCAAGAATATATAATGAACTCAAAAAAAACAAAGACTCAAACAGAACAAACAAACAAACAACAACAACAAAACACTGACCCATTTAGAAAATGGGCCTTGGACCTGAACAGAAAGTTCTTAAAACAAGAAGTAAAATGACTAATAATTGTCTTCAAATATATTCACTGTCCTTAACAATTAGGAAAATGCAAATCAAAATAACTGAGATTTCATTTTACCCAAGTCAGAATGGTGAAGGTCAATGGAACAATAACAACGAATGCTGGAGGGGAAGTGGGGAAGAGTAAACCATCCTTCAGTGTTGATGGGATTACAAACTGAGGCTGCCACTACGGAAATCAGTGTGGAGAACTTTCAAAAAGCTAAAAATAAATCCACCATATCACCTAGCTATTCTGCATACACATATGTGCTCAGCTGTGTTCATGGATGTTCTATTCAAAATTGGTAGGAAATGGAAACAACCTAAATGTCCTACAAATGATGGATAGTTAATAAAAATGTGGCCCGTATGCACAATGGAATATTATTCAGCTGCAAAGAAACATGAAATCGTGAACTTTGCAGCTAAATGGATGGAACTAAAAAAGATTATATTGAGTGAGATAACTCAGACCCAGAAAGACAAACATTGCGTGTTTTCTTTCATCTGAAGCTCCTGGCTCCAAACCTTCACGTGAGTACGTGTCCTGGAATAACTGCAGAAGCCAGGGAAGTAAAACAGGATCATTGCTGGGGTAGGAGTGCAGGGGATCAATAGAGAGAACACAAAGCACTACAGGTAGTTATGGAATACTGACCGTAGAGAAATAGTCTTTCCAGGGAAGAGCGCACCAAATGATTATCCAATACAAAATGATAAGCCCTGAAAACACACATAGGAAATATTATACAGACTGGAAAGGTTGTATTTATCAACATATATGTCACACATATAAAACATATATATATATAACATATACATATATACATATAACAACAATTAATGAACAGAGAGGCCATGAATTTGAAAGTCAGCAAGAAGGGATATATGGGAGGGTTTGCAGGGAGCAAAGCAAAAGGGAAATAATGTAGTTATGTTATATCCTCTGTGGTGGTTTGAAAGAAAATGTCCCCCAAAGGCAGTAGCATTATTAGGAGATGTGGCCTTGTTGGAGGAAGTGTATCACTGTGAGGGCGGGCTTTGAGGTCCCTTTTGCTCCAACTTCCCTCAGTGTGACTGTCAGTCAACTTCCTGTTGCCTCTGAGTTAAGAGGACTCTCAGCTCCAGCATCACATCTGTCTGCAAGCTGCCATGCTCCCTGACATGATGATAATAAACTGAACCTCTGAAACTGTAAGCAAGCCACCCCAATTTAATGTTTTCTTTATTACTGTGGTCATGGTGTCTCTTCACAGCAATAAAAACCTAACTAAGACAGCCTCAAAAATAAAAGAAGCAATAAAAAATAAAAACAAAGAAACGAAAAAGAATGTACTGAATTCCACATATGGACTTTTAAGCAAATGAATAATTTCATATGTGAATGTAAATACAGGTTCTCTGTCTTGCTTGCAACTATAAAACCCTTTCTCCTACACAATACATAAACACGTATCTATAAATGTGGATAAAATATTTATTTCTGTTTTAATATAAATTTTATTTGTCTACTTATGTCCAAATATTCCTACATACCCTATGTGCCAATTCCCCACAAAAATCTGTAGGTAAATTTTATCTGGTACAAATAGTAACATGGTAGCGATGAGAAGGCAGGAGCACAGTGAAAAGCTCAGGGAGCAACCAGCTAGTGCAGTAAGAGTTTTATATTACTTATTTTTAAATTGGAAGAATAACCATCTGGATATTCATATGACAGATGTGTAATATATGTGGATTGGCTTTTAAAATTTTGAAGCACCATTGAATAAACTAATGCAAATTACTTTATGAGACACATATGCACAGATTCTAAGTCTGTAATTTATGATGAAATATTTATCTCCATTTTCAACCTTTCTGTATTACTGCTGGATACACTCATATTTCAGTTCCAGTTTCAATTATCTCAAAGTGCCGTTGTATTAAAGGAGGAGATTTTTACTTTAGTGGCTTCTCTTTTCATTTCAATAATACTTACTATTTTGTGCGATGTGCTACAATGCTTTAGTATAAACTCATATAGAGTAGAAAGTAGAATTTATTTTAATTGCTCAAAATAGATGCTCTACAGTTAGCAATGTGGTTGAAGAAAATATACTTAAATCCTGGATTTGAATAAAATTGGATATAAAAGAAAAAAGATATCATCAAGGTGGCTGGACACTACCTCACTTGGATAGCAAAGAGATATTGAGAAAATATAGTCTGAAGTGAATAACAGATTAGTAATTGGTATCTGTAGATCAAAAGCTGCCATTTTAACTAAAGCATCTTTACACATTTTTACATTTGTTTCTTGTTGTTTGTGCTTGTGTGTGTCTTTGATCAATGTGGATGATTTCCACATTCTCAGGGGGCTTTGCCATTTTCTCCATTTTGGCCATGAGGTGGTAGGATGAGGGTTCTGAGTCAGTCCTCTCAAAGACTTCTTAATGGCATCCTAGATTGCATCTTTCACTTTGTGTGCTATAGAAAGCAGGGATTAATTAATCATACTGCTCAGTTAGAGGGTCATCAGTTTGTCTGCTGATGGTATGCCACTTCAAGCACAATGACAAACAACGTGGCTGTATTTCAGTGCTTGACAAGTTAAGGAAGTCGTTCTGGATAAAAGAGACGTGGCTACAGATGGACACCAAGTAAGAGTGCTTCCATTGTTTTCATGGTTACAGCCTGAAGCTGTTGGGGTTTGGTCTGCTCTGATACCTGTTCACAGTGGACTCTGAAGATGATAAATGTGCTATTTATGAAATAGGGTGATATCTGGCAGTTTAAGAAATTGAATCTTGTTGTCTACTCTCCCTACGAACAATCAAGATCCCTTTCCTAGGCAGCTCATTTGGAAGCCAAGAACCACACTTTTACCTTGGCGGTCCCTAAAATTTCCTACCTTACATATTTCTCCTTCCCAGCGTTAAGGGAAGAAGGAGAGCTGTGGACTCTCTGTTCATGGAGAACAAAGTGTTTCATAGCTTCCATGCTGAGTTCTGCTTTCCAGCAGTGTGTGATCCCCTCTCTGACCTTCATTAGCTCTCTCCTTCCCTCTTCCCTTCCTTTCCCTTTCCTCCCTCCCTCCTTTACCTACCTTCCTTTTATCCCCCTCTTCCTTCTGTCCTCTACTTCATTCCGCTCTCTTTCCCTCCCATCCTTCCTTCTGCTCTTTATACCTGCGTGTGGAAGAGTGCAGACCTGGGCCTGGGGCAATGGCACAGTGGTTAAGAGCACATCCTGCTCTAACAGAGAATCTGAGTTTGGATCCCAGGACCACACCAGGTGGCACAAAACTTCTTATCATTCCAGCTTCAGGAAATCTAATCCCTTCTGGCTGTTGAGGGTATCCCCTCCCATATGTGCATATTTACTTATACACACACACACACACACACACACACACACACACACACACACACTGAAAAAAATTAATCTTTAAAAAGAGTCCAGGTTTGAACATTAGTTAGTTCTAGGTCGAATTCTAATAAAACTTCCTATCTGTTCAATAACTTTGAAAACAATACCTTTGAAAAGGTTGAAATACCTTTCCATATTATTTTTCCTTTATTAATAGTTTATATAATTTATATAAATTATAATTATTTATATAATAGTTCTTAAACGCTTTTTCTTTGTAACTAATGAAAGACCATTTGGTTATTGTATGTTAGTCATCTAACATAGAGTACCAACGCTTAAGTAAAGTTAATTTTAAGTCTTTGTAGTAGGAGGCTAATAAATAGTAGGGAATGGCATGAATAATATCAGAAAACATATAACGTGTGTACATTATTTAAAATAAAGTTTATTTATAGGTATTCAGCAACTAAAGGTCATTTCACTACCGAATAATGAATTCATGAGTTCTTGAGTAATGTCTCCTTAAACGAAGTCCACAGCGGTGGAGAAGAGAATGAATTATGCTTTGAGAAGCCGGCCTATGGTTCTAGCACTAACAAGCTCTAGCTCTGAGCCCTGTGGTTGATCATTCTTTTAGGACAGAAACTTAATTTTCCAAGGGATTTAAAAAAAAATCTGAAGTAACTAAAAAGTGAAGATGATCGATACCAATAAACTTGAAATAAAACATGTAGAGGGATGGAATCTTGCCTTATTTATCTTCTCTTCTAAGTGCTTTGTGTACCTGTTGAGTTAAGTCTCATCCAAATTACCTTCCTAAAGGCTTGTAAGATTGGTGAAGAATGCCAAGAAAGAGAAACAAAAGAGAAGTGACTTGAAAGAAGAGGAATGTGGGCAGATACTGTAATGATAAGTCAACTAGAAGCTAACCAATGCCATGAGCTCAGATTATCATTTGTTTATTTTTGTAATCAAGTATCTGACAGAGGTATATCTTGCTTCTGTTGCCCAGAATGGATAACTTATGCTTATTGCTACACAGCACAGGCCAAAATAAAAAAAAAATTGGAAGTCAGTTTGTATTTAAAGAGTCTTATACAGTTCAGCAACCAGCCCATGGGATGGTGTTGCCTACATATAGCCTGGGTCCTCCCACTTCAATTAACTGATTCTAAAGATTCCTTCACAGTCATACCCAGTGATTTGTATCCTAGGTGATTCTGGATTCTGACAATTTGACCATGTAGACCATCACAGGACCACACTGAAAACAAAATGTAAGGTCAGTTTTACATCTCACTCCCCACAGACTTGACATGTTACAGTACCTAGGCATTTGTTTAGTTCTTGGTGCTATTTCATTAACAGTGAAATATGTATATTTAAATAAGATCACAAAGGTCCTTTTTAGATTATTTTCTCATTCAACAAATGAACTGACCCATTTGTAATTTATTTTTTGCTTATATTGATTCTAATGGACTAATTTAATTTAATAAGTTAGCCATAGTTTCTAACTTATAGATTTGAAATATAGAGATGAGCTAATAACCTGCCTCTTGGAATGGTGCTTGAGCAGCGGAGCCTTCTGCTGACACAGGAGACAGTTTTAGCTCCCGTTGTTTCCTGAAGATCCAGCTGAGCATTCTGATGACAAGCTCTTCAGGTTATTGTGCCTGAGTGGAGCTCAACTAAAGACAGACCCACACAGCAAGTGCGGCAGGGATGGCCTCAGAATCTCAGGGTGGAGGTGCCTGAGAAATGAAAAACCTCCCAAGAGAAAGGACTGAACAGCTCCCAGCCACAGACAGCATGGGTTTCTAAGAAAGAAAATGCAATAACTTCAAAACTAGTAACTGACAGCAAATCTTCCCCAAAGTCAGAGAGTTATCTATCTTTTTGATCATAGGGTTAATATAATATATAAATGCCAATATTTTCAATATATTTCAGATTTAATAAAAGGGTTTGAAAATGTAGTTCTCAGGAGTAGTCAGTGACCTTAAAGTTGGACCGAACAAATAAATCACATTGTTCTCAAAGGGGTTTTGTAAGATAAATTGTTGAACTTTAAAAGACTAATAAATTATTTGGTACTTAATTGTGATGTCTTTTTGTCAGCAATGAAGTGAGTGTATTATAATTAAGTCTTTCGATCATTTTGAGGAAAATTTGTGTTTTCAGTTCTTATTTGTACACTGATATGATAACTGCATGTGCAGTTTGTCCAATAGACAGTCCTTATAGAGATCTGCTTAAAAGCAAAGAGATGACTGACAGGATGCCGCAGGGCTGAAGACCACTGCTTACCCCTCAATCCTGGGGCCTCTGAGGTGTGCTTTTGTTGAAGCACCATTGCTGTGGGATGTCCTGTATGATTTCAAAAGAAAAGCCATTTTGTGTGTGTGTGTGTGTGTGTGTGTGTGTGTGTGTGTGTGTGTGTGTGTGTGTGTGTCTGTTCTGAAGCTAGAATACAATTTAATGTGCATTCTACAAAATGGAAGGGGCTCATGAGATCTTTTATTTTATGATTATCATCTCCCCTTTCCCATCGAATTTTCTGTAAGTTAATTCAACCTATGTTTCCCTGCCTCTTAATGAGGATGAATAGCTGCCCGCTCTGTTTCAAGTGTTTTAATTGTTTGCTAGACATTGGAGGTCTTTTCTAATTGTGCTTCAGATGCTCCAGATAGAAAGAAACTCTTGAAGAGTGTCTGCCAGCCTGATTTTAGAATAAATGAATTGTGTTGTGAGGAGTGTTAAGGAGATGATATCAGTGTCTCAGACACCAATGGTGAATAGGCGAATCCCTCTGGTACAGAAAGAGGAAGAGAAAGTGCTGGCCAAATCTTCAGGCCCTTAACTGTAATGAAACAGAGCAGCAAACAAAAAAAAACAACAAAAAACAAAAACAAAACAAAACAAAACAACAACAACAAGTTAGAATACATGAACAGACTACAAACTACTAAATCTTTACCTCGTGACAATTTTCTTGTCTGTGTGCAGAGCCAGTATTCATTTTCTCCATCTGGCCTAAAAGCTTACAGCATATTTCCTCAGAAATGTGCTATTTTCTCCATTCATCATTTTTCTGAAAGACCACCAGAAACTTTCTACTATAGTTAGGCACATCTCCCAAAGCTGCCTACCCCTCAGTCCCCAGAACTCCCTTGTGCCCACCATATGCAAGAAAGAGAATTCTGAGAAACGCAGTAACCTGTTCAAGCTGGCACTGTGCAAGACAGCTACAGCCTGTGAAATCAGATGGACTTGTAAGTAACTAATGTTTCCTGACCAAGGCTTACTGAGCTTGTCATGTGGTTATTTCCTCAGATTGCAACTATATTCCTGTGAGATAGTTACTGTCATCTCCCTCAGAGGTGGAGAACCTGATGCATACAGAAAAATCTATAGTTTTCAAAGATGCACTGGGCTAAGAGGCACAATCATGACTAGAACCTAGGTGGTCTCTCTAGAGCTGTTTGCAACTGTGACATATGTTTATTCAGGCAAATAGTTAATTTTATTACTTATTCAAATGCTAAGGTGTGTACACAATGAGAGAGCGGTTTAAATAATAGCTAGAAAGAAGATTCATATAGCCACTTGCTTTCACATGCACTCACACAATATTAAATTTGGAACAGGTGAATTTGAGAAACAATTAAGTCATTTATCTCAACACAACTTAAGAATTTCTGCTAGTGAAAAAAATTTTCATGATCATTTGCAAACTCAATGCGGGTGTTGCAATGATTCTAATGTACTTTAAATGCACCATTTGTATCAAATTACACACATCCATGATGTCCTCAAACAGAATGCATGTTTTGTTTCGTTATGAATAATTTGGTGAAGAAAATTCACTTACAGTGCTAGCTCATCGACTCACTCTGGAATTCTTTATTCCAGCCAGAGCAGCTGATCCATCAATGATTGTTTACACAATTTTACCCCAAAAAATACTGTTTTCTTATGAGAAATAATTTAGCACTGACACTGTCTCCTCGGGTACTTTTCTTCTCCAGGCTCTCAGAAATGTAGCTTTCCAGTGTGCTTTGTTATTAAAAGGAAATCTATAATGTATGAAAACACTCTAAGCTCCATGCATTTGCAACATCTGTCTTTTCATCCCACTGTGTCACAGTTTTCCCGTACTGCATATTATCCCTGGCATTGTTTTACCAGTTCCTCAGCAATGTGTTTGTGTCTTGTGTGCTGCAGCAGCATTTGCTGACAAAGGAATGCGTTTCCTTTTGCCACTGTGCAGGCTTTCAGGCATCATTTCAGACATCCCTATTGCATATGAAATGACAAATGTTTCTCACATTTGTTCCCTTTTAAGTAAGAAACCAACCTCAAGAGAGGCTTCTGGACATTGCCATTATTCTAGAGAAGGTTTGAAAAGGATCACATTATCAGTGACTAAACACTTGGAAAGTCAGGCTTTCGTTTGCCTGATATTTAATTTTAAAATTAATTACTGATTATTAATATCTCATGGTATACACTTATAGTGTGACAGAGTGAAACTGATCAATAGCTTTGGCTGCACGTTTTGGTCCTGTTTATGTTTCATCAGATCTAATTATTTCACCTTTTTTTGAACTTATAAAAACAAAGACCTTGTACTATGAGGGTGAAACTCACACTTATAATTCTTTTGCTACAAAGCATGCTTGTATTATTAATATTTTCAACATTAATTCCTCTGCAGATCTCTTTTAGCATCTTCTGTCTTTTGTGG
Source organism: Peromyscus melanophrys (assembly GCA_902168415.1). NCBI lineage: Eukaryota > Metazoa > Chordata > Mammalia > Rodentia > Cricetidae > Peromyscus > Peromyscus melanophrys. Next base: position 496 of record CABHPR010154890.1, on the reverse strand, counting down.
TACAAGTATAAGATGGGAACTGTAGGGTGTGACCTCACAAAATTGAGCCCAGCAAGATGTTGTATACTGCAGTTTATTAAACAGGCACAAACAGGAGAGGGCTCCACACGTACAGGACACTGGTGCAGAGCTGACACTGCTGCATGTGCCCAGGAGAGGACCTCCATTTTCAAACAATATGGTTCGTCCTTTTAGAGTTTACTTTAGATAAAGAATAACCATAGCCACAGTGGTAAGATGTCATTTTTATATTAGTTATAAGCTTACAAGAAAGCATCGGCAAAGGTCAGTTTGGAAAAGTTTGGCAAGACAAATGGTTGGGAGAAATTGCTGTGAAGATTTTCTCTTCTAGGGAAGAATGTTCATGGTTCCGAAAGACAGACATTTATCAGACTGTGATTACTCCAAACCACAGAGGAGGCACCAAAAAAAAAAAAAAAAAAAAAAGTCTGCAGGGAACCATGACCAAGCCTAACAGTGACTTTGACTTTGAAAT
>CABHPR010154889.1:0-77069 GCA_902168415.1 Peromyscus melanophrys | reverse complement strand
TTCTTAGAAAATTGGGAATCAATCTCCCCCAAGATCCAGCTATACCACTCTTGGGCATATACCCAAGGAATGCTCAATCATACCACAAGGGCACTTGCTCAGCTATGTTCATATCAGCATTGTTTGTAATAGCCAGAACCTGGAAACAACCTAGATGCCCTTCAACCGAAGAATGGATAAATAAACTGTGGTACATATATACAATGGAATACTACTCAGCAGAGAAAAACAATGACATCATGAGGTTTGCAGGCAAATGGAGGGATCTAGAAAAAATCCTCCTGAGCGAGGTAACCCAGACTCAGAAAGACAAACATGGTATGTACCCACTCATAGGAGAATACTAGTTGTGGAACAAGGATGACTGGACGGCCACTCACAACACCAGGGAGGCTACCTGGAAAACAGGACCCCAAGAAAGACATGGGAATTGCCCAATGACGGAGAAATGGATGAGATCTACATGAACAGTCTGGACGCCCCAGGTGGAGCTCCGGGAGTCCAGTTGGCGAGAAGGAGGAGGGTTTGTGTGAGCAAGAGTTGTTGGGACCAGGGATGGATGGAATACAGAGACAAGTGGCCAAACGAATGGAAACACATGAACTGTGAACCAATGGCTGAGGGGCCCCCAACTGGATCAGGCCCTCGGAATGGGTGAGACAGTTGATTGGCTTGATCTGTTTAGGAGGCATCCAGGCAGTTGGACCGGGTCCTGTGCTCAGTGCATGAATTGGCTGTTTGAAACCTGAGGCTTAGTAGAGACCCTTGGCCCATCCTGGGAGGAGGGGACTAGACCTGCCTGGGCTGAGTCCACCAGGTTGATCTCAACCCTCGGTGGAATCTTTGCCCTGGAGGAGATGGAAATGGGTGGCGGGGGGGGGGGATGGGGGAGGGGGGGATGTGGGTGTGGGGGAGGCGGGCGGGACGGGAGGAGGGAGAACGGGGGGAATCTATGGCTGATAGGTAAAGTTGAATTGTATATTAAAATAAAATTAAAAAAAAGAAAAAGAAAAAAGACCTTTAAAAATCAAATTTAGAAGGTTAGACTGTGTAACATAACTTTATGTTCTTGCTGGTATCATGATTGTACTATGGTTAATAGTATTGTTGTTTTATTTTCAACCTATGCAAACAGAACCTAAATGCATCTTGAGAGGGGAAATAAAAGGTATACCTATCATAGGAAATATGATGATATTGTCTTGCCATGCAAAAGTTTGCCTTTATTCACCAGGGCTCGTAGTTTGGACAAAAGAAGGAGAGCACATAGTCTTCAGCCAGATGGATGGAGAATACTTGGGATGGGCTAATCTAAACTGTCGAATCCCAATGTAATAACACAGATTTAGCATAATCAAATATTCTTTAAAAGGTTATGATAATAGAATTTCCAGATAAGCTAAAATAAGAGAGGGGAAAACTAACCATTTCAATTGAACTTAACACTTAATACCCAGAGTAACTTAACTTAATACCCAATAATACAGAATAAAATCTCTGGGTCCATCTAAGCACTAAAAAGCCAATGGGAAAACTTCTTCTGTGTCAGGTGAGATATGGAATTGAGGTTTCTTATGAAAATTATACAAGAATAATGGGGACAAAATAGAACATGCCCCTACTAACGTTTTAAAACCTGTGGTTGATGTTCCCATTGATAATGTCTTTTTCCTTCACTGTCTATGTTTTGATTGCACAAATATCCTTTATTATTATAATTCCACTTCTTATCACACCTTCCCCTTTGGTAAACAATTGCCCTTAAGATGAACTTTTTTTTTTCTGTGTAAATAATACTTATTCTGCACTCACATCAGGATATAAGGGTTTATGTGGGATAGACCTTATTACACTCAGTTTACTCAGGAGATCTTTACAATCTGTTAAGAGAATTACAAGTGCTCTTCCTAAAAATAATGATGATTCCTTACATCTATTAGATCCCATTGTAGTTGCTGCTATTGCAGCCTTTCTGTCCCCTGTCCCAGGACTTGCTGTTCCACTACAAAGAGAGGTTTCTAAAATACCCTGTCTAGCTGTGCGGTGGTGGCGCACGCCTTTAAGCCCAGCACTCGAGAGGCAGAACCAGGTGGATCTCTGTGAGTTCAAGGCCAGCCTGGGCTACAGAGTAAGTTCCAGGAAAGGTGCAAAGCTACACAGAGAAACCCTGTCTCGAAAAACAAAAACAAAACTAAAATACCCTGTCTAATTTAAAAAACTACTATTTCAGAAAAAAATATTAGCAGAAATTAATCAAAAAATAGGAGAACTAAGAACTGTTTTTCAAAATAGAACTACTATATAGATTACCTGTTACTTAGACATAATCTTTTTTTTTAAGATAACTCTTTTAATTGATTGCAGATACATTATATCACACACATTGTTCTTTGGTGTAGCTTATGACAGAAGAGTGAGAGACTCCAACTTTCTATTTATGTAAGAACATGGCTCTTGAAAAAAATTAAAAGCAATCATCCCCTGGAGTTATTGAGATCAGGAACAGAAAAAAAGTAGAGAGAATTGATTTGATTTGTTTTTTTTCCAATATTTGTAGGCAGAAGAAGACAGGGAACACCTCTGATTCCAGCAGGTATGATTTTAGATTCCAAATGTGTATTCTGTGAAAGTAACAAAAACTATTAGCCTTCAATGTTACCAATATTAAAATGTTGTAGGGATATTCAGAAATATGAACTGGGTAGCAAGGACCATAGGACATGGTGTTAGGCAACTAGAAGGGAAAGGATTTTCCTTTTTTAATGTATATTAATTTTATCCTATTCAAAATGCTTTAGTCACTAGGATGATTCATAAGTAATTTGCCTCCTTATAGAAAGGCATCCTTATACATCTCTTACTTTTAAATGGACACTTGGGAACTTCTATATCATAATGACTTTATTTGTACTATTAAATTGGGTGTTGAATTACTTTAAGTAAATAGAATGAAAATATGTAAATATGTATGTAAAGGATATCTTCAAATTGCTCCCAAGGCAATGCAGAATAATAAGTGAAATGCTGAATCCTTTTTGGTAGCCAGCGCATGTGTCTCAAATCCTAGAGAAGCCAGTGTGCTTATGGAGATTTCTTTAAAGTCCCACTGGTGGTGTCTTTTCTAATACTCCAATTGGGAAGACTGGTAATGGACTCTCACTTAAAATATTGCATACTACCCAAGAGGATCACATATTTACAAGCTAGGAATTGCCAGAAAATACTAGTGTTTGAAAATCTACAATGATAAAATATTTACTTATACAAAATCTTAGCTGTCAGCAGTTTACTAGAATGTGTTACTTTAGTATCTCTGATTTCTCTCCTACTATTGAAAATCATATTGATGATCTACTTAAAGAAATAGACAAAATCTCTCAAACAATTTTTGACTGGCCAATATGGTTAAGATGGTTCTCCCCCTTCAAATATTATTTCTACTAGTTATCATAATGGGGCCCATGCCCTCCAATGTGTCACTAAGTTGATTACCCGTCAGATAAACAATTCTTGAATCATTGCTTTGATGACATTATTAAGACATCCTCCTATCAAAGATTTAATAGGGAAACATAAGTAAAGGGGGGAATGAGGAACCTGCCTGACTCCATTTTTAATACTGTATTGTTAAAAATAAATTTCTATTTATTGCAAGAGCTGAGTTTCTGTTTTTAAGTCTGTTTTCTAGACGTGACCTTCCCCAACCCATGACCTTGACTTGTTTTTGGGAATACCCTTACCCCCACTGAACCCTTCCTAACCACCCTCCCTAATCATATGGTGACCACAGGATTTGCATTTCCCTACCGCCCCGTTATCTTCTGGAAATCTCTTCTGTAAATCTGCTTTGCAACTATTCATGAGTTTACTCCTTAAAAGGGGCTTAAGAAATTGATCTGGGGCTGCTTTCTTTAACCTGACTTGGATACACCCCAATAAAAATCAAGTTTGGTCTTTTTCAAATGCATTGCCCTTGTTTCATTAATAGTTATTAAATGCATACAAAAACATACATATATATCTGTAAACTTATGTATTCCTAAATGCATAAATAGAATCTGCTCAGTCTGTCTGTTACTTGTCTGGATGTTTTCAAGGCTGACTGAACTTTTGGTATTGGATAAACAGTTGATAGGGTCTTTCCTGGGGAAAACTATTTTTCCTCCATCAGTATTCCTTAGTCACCTGTAGTTCTTTGTACATGGCTGAGGCTGCTGGGCTTTCCCCCATCCACATCAACATGTCTATTGTTGTCCTTGTTCAGCTTTGATAGAAGCAGTCACGTTTGTGGAATTCATGCATGTAGCTTCTGACATTCCTAGGGAAAACAATCTCAAAGCAAACTTTCTCTTCCTTAGGCTCTTAAAGTCCCTCTGTCTTCACCCCAAGCCCTCTTCTTCAAGGATCCCTGAGCCTTAGGTACTGTAGTCTTGTTGTAGATGCATCTACTTGGACAGGGCTCAACAACTCTGCACACTGATTGGCTGTGGTTTTTGTAATATTTTCTGTCTGATGCAAAGAGAAATTTCCTTGATAAGGGGTGAGAACTACACTAATGTGTAGATATAACTTGAATGGAGAGTTCTCAAAAGAAGAAAAACAATGGCCAAGAAATATATCAAACATTTTCATCTTTCCTAGCAATTAGGGAAATGTAAATCAAAACAATTTTTGAGATTTCATCTTTCTGTTTTGAGAAGGGCACAGATCAATTAAACAATAGACAACAAATGCTATAGTGCCTGTGTTGATGAAGGAACCCTCATTGTTGGTGGGATTTCAATCTGATGAGGCCACCATGAAAACAGGTATAGACACTTCTCAAAAAGGACTGGAATCTTCTACACAGATAATTGTTCAGCTGTGTTCATTACTGGGAACAACCTATGCGTCCTTAAATTGACTAATGGATAATGAAAATATGGTCCGTATACACTATGCAATATATTTAGCTATAAAGAAAAATGAAATACTAAATTTTGCAGGTAAATAGATGAAACTGGAAATGATCATGCTGAGCAAGGGAACACAGACTGGGAAGTGCAAATTTTGCATATTGTAATATTTTTTAATCTCTATTTGTCTTACAAAAATGATGAAAAACTTGCAGATTTTAATTTTCCTAATTTATAAAAGGTTTATTTATTTATTTATTTATTTATTTATTTATTTATTTATTATGGGTGTGTGTGTGTGTGTGTGTGTGTGTGTGTGTGTGTGTGTAAGGCATTATATCACCCATGTGAATGCATGTACTCTCAAAAGCCAGAAAAGGGAGTAGAATGTCCTGGAACTTGAATTATAGACTTTGTAAGCTCCTGGGTATCTGTTCTGGGAGAAGAAGCCCAGTCCTCCTCAGGGGCAGCAGACCCTCTTAGCTATTGAGCCGTCACTCCAGCCACTCCTGAAAAATTCTAAAGAACTGGGAAGGAGTCCACATTTTCTACATTTCATCTAAATTATGAGCACGTGGAATATGCAGTCAGAAGAATTTTGTGCTGATTGGTAAGGTGATAAGTTTAGGTCTCATTCTAAATATGCTTTTCACATATAAATATGTGTTATATTGGTAAAACATGTAGTAAGATCAGAAACAGAGTAAATCTGTAAGACTTGTTCAAATTCTGAGTCTAACACTTCCTATTTGTATGCCTTCGGGCTAGTTACTTGACCTTTTGAACATCATTTTATCATCTATAAATTGAGACTATTACAACCTGATGTTTTCTTATAAAATCCACGATACCAATATTTACCATCTTTTTAGGTGGGGTTATACTATGCTGTCCAGGATGCCCTTGAGATATGGGTTTACACATCCTCTTACAACAGCCTTCTCAGTAACTGGGAATATAGGAGGATGCCAGCAGACCTTGCTGATGATATAAGGTTTCAAATAGTCAGTGTAGTACCTGGTTGAAAATATGCACATTTTAAGAAAATGCACATTATGTCATGCCTGCAATGTGTATTGAGCTATATCTTCATTATAGAGCCTTTTGCTTTATAACTAGGTTGAGTTACTCTATGCAGAGATAAGATTAAGCTTAAATTGACTATATGGTTTTATACATTTATTAGGACTTTGGAGTCAAGTAACTATGAAAATAGAAGCATCTGCAAGAATTGTTTATTTGAAAGAACATCAGACAAATACCCATGAAACAGCAGGTCCTAATCTTTGTCCGGCTGCATCATGATTGGTTCATTTGTCAGTTACTCCATCACCTAGGATCTTAATTTTAACATTTTTAAAATGTAAATATTGACACGGGCTTTTGCAACTGGCAGGGTTGTTGAGATGATGAAAAAGCTTAATGAATACATGATTACAAATTTCAAAATCATAGAGTAGAATATGATTTTGTGAGCTATGCCGAGTAGTTATGTGAACAATTGAAACAGCCAACATAGCAAATGCCTAATCACCTTCTTCCACAGGCAGCTCAGTTGGGTGCACATCTGGTGGCCAGATGAGGCATATGTAGTACTAAAAGCATTATGCATAAGTATTAAAACTTACTTTGTTAGAAAGATCAGAAACAGTATAGCCTGCTGGTAAAATTGTGCTATAAGAAAAACATAGTAAATCGTAGGAGGTAAAAATAATGCCCTAAAATGAAAAGTCCAGGTTCTACCAGTCATGACAAGTAAAAGGTCATGGAGTTAGTTAGATAAGATAGACATTCTGAGTCAAGATGTCTAATTATTGGCCTTTTGGCAATACAGTTGCATATATCGGGCATTGATGCTAACAAAGAGAGAGAGGGAAATAGAAGGGGAAAGGGGATAATCTGTGCACATGTGTTTTTGTTCTTTATACAATAATAAATATATATTGTCTATAAAACAACTGTTTTTTAGAATTAAAAAATTCGATAGCGTATTAAATATAAAGTAGCATTTAACATGTTGATGAAAAATACATGAGTTACATACTTCTATAACATAATTTAATACTCTCTAATCTCATTCATTTCAGAAGATAACTTTTAAAAATTGTCAATTAATAGTCTAATGAGAGCATATAGTCATATCAACTTTTAGTCCTAATTGAATAAAGAGCATAACAGTGATTACCGTCTCTACTTTTGTTACTTAATTTACAAAATATAAAAGTGAAATGAATGAGAAGTAAATAAATGATAAATTATAAATTTTAAGAGAAAATGCTGTTTCTTTTTCTTTAATAAGCTGAATTTTAATACAAACAGTTTGGAAACAAAACATACAATCATATGCACTTTACAAGAAATAATAAAATTGACATTGCTTAATTGTGTTGAACAGAATTTTCTTCAAAGCTATTATTTTACTCTAAAGGACTACAAAGAGGCAGGTCATCATTATATTAGTCTGAAATTTATGATGAGATAGAACTCTCAAATTTCAGAGACCTGCCTCAACAATCTGTCACAGCTAGTGAAGAAAACAAAATTGAGAAAACTCTGTGGCTCAATGGAAACCTGTGGCTCCATGGAATCAGGTGTATAAATAACATTTTCATCGAGGAGCCGTTTCAAATATGTTAATCATGATTACTGAATGAGTCAGAAAAGAGTGAGGTGTAACACAAAAATTACAAATCTTATCAAACAATTATTAAATCAATTATAACTGTAAAAATGTATAACTTCATTACTAAACTACAAATAAGTTCAGAAAATTGTACAATCAAATGTCTAGAGAAAATAGATACTTACAATCATATTTTCAAATCACCATTATTATATTGGAGAAGTAGACATTCTCTCATCTACTGATGAAATGAAAGTAGGTCAACTCTTTGAAAACTCAATATATATTAAAACCCAACTCAAGTATTGTTGGAAAACAACATATGATAACTTGTGCTTATCATTAAATAACATCATATTTGTTAAGTGGTAGAGGGATGTTTGGGTTGAGATTTCATTCCTATGTTATTCTCAAAGGTCTTGTAAGGTTAGCAACATTATGTTCTCTGTTTTCATTCTATACAATGAGTAGTTTTGAAAGAAGGAGGAAGATTGATTAAGTTTCTGCTTGGTATTTATTTATGAAGCTAAGAAATCCAGGGCAACCTGATTATTTATTTATCACTAAATCTTCAAGTTTAAATTCATTCATCCAATTCAGTTTTAAAAATGTATTGTATACTTGTGCATATATCTTCAAATGGCTTAATGGTTTTGACAAACACTTTTGATTATTTCATACTGTTTATTTGTTTCCGTTTGGAAAACACCTGCCACTTCTTACACTTTAAAATATTTCCCTTTTGATTTGTATAAGCCTTAATGAAATACCTAACTTGTTCCTGTCCAAGTTTGTTCTATGGAAAGTTACAAAAGACAAACCACTCTTGGCTTTTTATGAAGATTTTTATGAAGCCTTTCCCTAATATATTTGCAGTTTTATCCCTAATATTTGTGTTTCAGAATATTTACATTTGGGAAATTGTAAAAAGCTAAAACCATTTAGCAAATATTTCTCCCTCTGGTCTTGTTTTGATTTTTGATGCTGTTTGTTTTATTTTGTTATTTTTACTGTCTTGCTCTAGCATTTAAAATCTGATTATTTTCACTTCACACAACCATCCTCTCCTATTTCCCTTCTCTTCTTGTCTATCCCCTTTCCTCTATTCCTTACAAATCTTTCACATTCATCTCCAAAGTTTTGTTTTTGATCCACTGAGTTTAACCAGGGCTTTCTGTGATACCATTGATTTCCATCTATTCATTAGAGCCTGTTAACCTGTAAGTACATTGTCTACCTACCTGTGCAGATATACAGCTGAAAACAATGACTCCCCTTTTTTAAGAATCTATCAATATAAACTAGCTCAGTAGTAAGAGGACCATCATCCTCCTTCTCACCTATGACTGATTGACCTCATGGCCAATCTTGTGACAGGCCTGTGTTAGCAACCATAGGTGTAAATACCTGTTTGCAATGGTTCTGTGTAGCTCCCGCCAAGCCCCAGCAGTCCTGTAGCCCACTTATAAAATAAACACACAGACTCTTATATTATTTAAACTGTTTGGCCTAATGGCTCAGGCTTCTAGCTATCTAGTTCTTACATCTTAAATTAACCCATTTCTATAAATCTATACCTTGCCACATGGCTCATGGCTTACCAGTATCTTACATGTTGGTACTCATGGCAGCAGCTGACAGCGTCTCTTGACTCAAACTTCCTGTTCCCAGAATCTTTTCTCTGCTTATCCCACCTATACTTCCTGCCTAGCTACTGGCCAATCAGCCTTTTATTTATACAGAGCGATATCCACAGCAGTTGTGTCCAGTCTAGAGGGTGGAATTTCATATTTGTTGCTGACACTACTCCTGGAGATACACAAATAAAAATCTATTTAACCCAGATACGGAGATAAGAAACTGATGACAGACCTAAGTAAAGATACTACCAAAGTCTACCTTGTCAAATATAAGTTTTTCTGGGCTTAGGTGTAGAAGCAGAGATAACTAAAGACAGTTGTATTGAGACAAGCCCACTTCAACATGGCAGACAGCTAGTAAAAGCTGCAAACTCGAATTCTCTATGAAAACTATAGGCAGTGCTGCTGTGAGATGGTCTGTATGTCAAATTGCTCTGATTGGTCAATAAATAAAACACTGACTGGCCAGTGGCCAGGCAGGAAGTATAGGAGGGACTAACAGAGAGGAGAATGGAGAGAATTCTGGGAAGTGGAAGGCGGAGGAGAGAGTCACTGCCAGCTGCCGCCATGACAAGCAGCATGTGAAGATGCCAGTAAGCCACGAGCTACGTGGCAAGGTATAGATTTATAGAAATGGATTAATTTAAGATGTAAGGACAGTTAGCAAGAAGCCTGCCACGGCCATATAGTTTGTAAGCAATATAAGTCTCTGTGTTTACTTGGTTGGGTCTGAGTGGCTGTGGGACTGGCAGGTGAGAGAGATTTGTCCTGACCATGGGCCAGGCAGGAAAACTCTAGCAACACAGTGCAACCAATTGGGAAATACTTCTTCCCTGAAGCGCTCTTGTTTTCTGCTTCTAGACAGCTCAACCTGTCTTAAGAAAGTGCTAGACAGTTGAGTAATCTGAGAGTGTCTCTCAGCAGTCATACAAATGTAAATATATATATACACACACACACATATATATATACACACACACATATATATATACATACACACACACACACACACACACACATATATATATATATATATATATATATATATATATAGCAGTCTCACAAATGTGTACACACACACCATACACAAACACACACAAACACACACACACACATACATGTACACATATGCTTGTGCAAGAGGGGGCCTAATAAATCTGGTCTATTTCTAGAACTTCCTGAAGACTGTATTGTTTACTACAGATCATAAAGAACTACCCTGCAGGATGGAAGTTTTTATCTCAGAGGAAATTGCAACACAGCAGCAGGCCTTCACCATATCTTCCAGCTCACACACTTCTTCCCGAACATTCCCTGAGCCTTATAGTAGATTCACCCACTAGTTTGAGAACAAAGGACTTTCTGAGAGGCAATTTTTTTTTTGTTCAAAACTAGTTTTCTCTAGAGTAATAGTTTTGAAGCATAGGTAAATTCCTATTTAATCAGCTGGTTGATGATGAGTTAACCTCACTTATCAGTTGCATTCATGAATTGCGGAGTACTCTTGAGATAGATTATTGATGGGAACTGTTTTACATGGCTCTCATCTTCTATTTCCATATACTTTTTTTTTCAGACGCAACATCTTTGCTTGGTATCAATAGTGTCTTCTTATAAAGAATATTTAATTCATTCTATGGTCCATTATACAGCAAGCAACAAAGAAACTTACCATAGCAACATAATATTCTAATGTATACTATTAATTGTGGGTATGCTTTAGGAAGAGAGAAAGCCATTTTAATTTTGTTGATTTCTAAGGAAGGTAAGGTATGATTTACAGGAGCAATGTCTACTCATCATTCCTGTTCTGAATGTCATTTTAATTTTCTTCTTAAAATACATTTAAAAAACTATTTCAATTTTTTAATTGATTCATGATTTCATTTATATAGACTTTCTTGCCTGCAGGTGTGTCTGTGTACCACATGTGTGCTTGGTGTCTTTAGAAACCAGAAGAGGGCGCTGGATTCCCCAGAACTGGGATGACAGAGGCTGTGAGCAGCTAATTGAGTGCTGGTGATCAAACTCTGATTGCCTAGGAAAAACAGTCAGTGTTCTTAACCATTGAGCCATCTCAGCCCTAAAAATACATTTTTTATGAATTGATATGTCAATAATGGATTTTTGACATAAGGATTTATAAGTATGTTTTTCATCTGATTACAGTGAATATTATGAGGTACATTTCAATTATTGAAACATCATTACATTTATCAAATAGTTTGCTAAACTCATTTTTCCTTTATTAAGTATTTTAATAGGAATTTCTACACAAATATTCATAATGAGAATATGAGTTTGCAGCTTTTTTAAAATCAAGATTTGTAAGATTATATTGCTAGTTAATTTTGCTAAATAAGGACAGAATGACTATATTTTTCTTTTTATAGGATTTCGAAGAAGGATAAACACTGAATTTACCTGATGTTTAATATTTGACAGAAAAATAAAAGTAATGACTAGTGATTAGTTTGGGGGACTAGCCAAGTCTCTTTACTTTTTCTTGGAGAATTTGTGTGGCTTAATTTATTTACACTTCTGAAGCTTCAAACAGAAAATTCCCTGAAGCAGATAGCTCAAGTGCTGTCAGGTCTGCTGGGTCAGATAGCCCAGGTCGGACAGCAGCTGGACCTGTTGAAGAGCCCCCTACTGCAGGCACCACGCAAAACTACATTCTGTCTGAGCCACTGAGTGTATGAGCCATGGGAGCAACAAAATGAGAAAGGAATGGGCTCCAGAATACTAAGAAGCTAACTAAGTGTTTTTTTTTTTTCTTTTCTAGTTGGAGGGTCTGTTGGGGGATCTGATAAAAACAACTTACCTTTAACATAGAAGAAATAAGTCTGCATGTCTCACACCATTGGATGTTTAGAAGTTTGACAGAGATGGGAGGTCCTTGAATCACATTTGGACTTATTTGGCATCCTCTGATGCTACATCAAAGCCCAAAGTGATTATTATCTATCTTCTATTCACTCAGGCCAATCAGCATAATATCTTCAGTTTAATGGACCCGTATAATGTTTTATGGAAGAGACAGGTCATGAAGATTTCTTCAGACCAAGCAATGACTCAAGCTGGGGAATTAAATACCCTTGAGGTTAACAGTAAAGGTTTCTTGCCTCTAGGGGTCTATATAGAAGGGTGTAGAAGATCAATAGTTGTGTGCCAGATACCAGAATATGTGTTCATCTGCTTAAGTAAGGTAACCACATCTGGCACAGCAGCTGGAGTCACTACTTGATTAAGTTTATTTAAATAACTATCATTCTTCATGCTCAATCTATATTATGCACTGACCAAATAATAAAGTTTTAGTGAGATGTATTGGGAATCACCTCCCTTGTATCTTTTAAAAAAAGTAATTTTATCTTTTCATGGTTTTTCATTCATCTTTTTATGGATGTTTTTCTGCATGTATATCCATGAACTTCTTGTATTCCTGATGCTGGCAGAGACCAGAAGAAGATCCCCTGGAATGGTAGTTATAGATAATAGTGAATCACCATGTGAGTACTCAGATCAAACCCATAGTCTCTGGAAGAAAAACCAGTGCTCTTAAATGCTGATATCTCTTTCTAATTCATTCCTTTATTTTTGAAGTCCTTGATAGCTGTATAATTTCTATGATCAACTGATGATGTGATCATATTTTTGGTTTACTCTATTGCCTGGTAGAGACAGCTTTAGAGACTTACATTTGACCTCTTCAAGTTTAATAACCCTCATTCCTCAGATTAGAGAATCAATGTTAGACTTCTGTCAATTTCTAAATGTATCTATCCCAAGTATTCAATCTAGGACTGGAAAAAATAACTAAAGGATAGGTTATAGGCCCTTGTGAACTCCCATTTAGCAGGACTTTATATGTACTGGCCTCCTGATCTTCTTAGGCCCTTCTATAATTGGTTACAATGTTTAGGTCCTCCCAGATTCAATATCAATTTTGAGTCCAGTAGGCGCTAAAGGCTGCACCATTTATTTTTCACAAGTATGCAATCATTCTAATGAAAGGCTGTGGGTATCTTTTGGAAGTGTGGAGAAAGTGTAATAGTAAAACTTTTAAGAATAGTAACAAGAGTCTTACTTAAAGGCCCTGACCATCCATTTAATCAAGGGTTCTGTAACCTGAAAAAGGTCTGGTAATTGGTTGAAGTACCATAATTCTCATTTATTTTGATACAAGTAGCTCTTTGCTCCTCTGTCCTAAGCTTTTGTGCATACACAGAATGATCAAAAACTTAGCAGATTTCCTACACATTTTACATATGGAGCACGGAACCACTCTTGCTACCCAAACCTGTGTTATTTGAGCTCCTCTAGAAGAACAGAACCAACAGAATGAGTATATAATACAAATGAGTATATGGAGACTATGCTAGATTGGCTACATGATATAAGCTGGATAGCCCACAGTGGCTGTCAGCATGCTGGAGAAGCTGCAGACTCTAGCTACTGAAGCAACACTACAGGATGCCTCAGCAGTTTTCTTCAGATGCTTCAGGTCTGGAAGATTCCTGCAGAGCTGGTGGTTGAAGATCCTAGTTCTGATGTCAATAAATATGGTAGCAGCAGGAGTAACAACACCACATTGGAAGCACTGAATAGTAAGGAGAAAGGACACACGATGTCAGTTTATTATTTCTATGTCAATTTTCTTGTAAGTAGTTTTAGTTTTATTTCCTTCCCTTCTTTCTTTTTGTAACATTTTATTTTTTTTATTTTTGAGTATTTCATGCATAAAATGAAATACAAGGTTTGCTCCCATTACCATGTCAACATATTTTATATCCCCCTACCCTAACTACAACTAATCCCAAATTCATATCTTTATTTTATAATAATTTTTAAGTCCAATAAGTCCAGTTACTGTTGTCCATGTATGCATGGAGAAGAGTCATCCACTGAAGCACGGGAAGCGAGAGTTGTCATATGCTCTCCAAAGAAGGACTGTTTCTGTGCTGTGATCCTGCATGATTAAAGTAGGTGCATTATAGAGGCTTTTCGTTCAACATTTCATTTTATTCTAGGTACTTTCAGGTTACCATTCATCTTATACTTTCCATTGCTATATGTTATGGTTCTCTCTTCTCAGGATTTTTCAGACCTACTGTTTCTTATTTAATCTAACCTCATTTCTTCCTATTATTTCCCCTATGTAATATCTTTGTGTAGATGCTGAATGGGCTTCTTCTCTGTATTCACCATTGATAAAATGCTATTTCTCTAGTGATTCTGACTGCCTTCTATTTTGTGTGGCTTACTTGTGATGGTAAGTAGAAAAGGGTTCTCTTCCAATTTTTCCTATCTTTTGTGTATCTTCTGATAGATATTGTGTTAAGTTAGCCAATGCAGAAAGAGGAAAAGTTCATTAGTTTAGAACTGTCATGATACAAGTTATTTTTTTACAAGTATTTATTTTAAATATCCTCACAGTTGTATCCAGAGTCATGCCTCAATCCAATCGAGATTTGCCACAAGAACAATTTCAACAGCATTCTCTATTCATTTCTAACTATATTACTGTACATAACTGAACATGGTAACCTCTGACTTTTTCCACTCATATCACTGATTCCCTCACTTGAGGAACCATCTATCCACTCCGTGTTTCTCATATTTGGAGATATGTCTCTGTTTTTAGTTGCCATATATTAGTGAGATCATGTAGTACTTTTTGCTCTGGGTCCAGAGCTTATTTCACCAAGTGCACTGCTCTTTAGTTTTACTCTTGTTACAATAGTGACTTGCTATGTGCCCCAGCGGTCCTTTAATTTACCATGTACCACAGGATAGCTTATAACTTGTAATATTCTCGTACCAGATAAGGGCTTAAACTACAAAACTGCACAAGTATGTCTGCATGGGATTTCCATCTTTTAAAAGGTTGATTACTATTTCATAGTGTGTGTGTGTGTGTGTGAGAGAGAGAGAGAGAGAGAGAGACAGACAGACAGACAGACAGACAGACAGACAGACAGAGACACAGAGAGAGAGGATCTCACAATTTCTTCATTATTCCTGGGGATATATTTGTATTGTTTTCATATGTTGTTTGTTATGAATAATGCTGAAATAAGATTGGGAAGCAAAGACCTTTATGGCATGGTGATTTTGTTTCCTTTAGGATCACACTAAATAGAGATTCCTGGTTCATATGGACTCCTTAAAATCTTTTTATGAACCTACATAATATTGCCCACAACTGCTACATCCATTAAAATTTTTATCAATTGTATGCACTTTGTTTATTTTAACTCCATTTTCTAAATCACTTTGCCAACATTTGTAGCCGCCTATGTTTTTGATAACATTCATTTTAAAATGTGAAGTGATACCTCATTATGAAACACAGTGAGATGATATTTCATGATAGAATCATATGAATTTATATTCCACTATGGTTTTGGTTCACATTTCCATGTTGGTTTTTGTTTGGGCTCTTATAGAGAGCCTCTTTTCCTCTATTACAACAGAGACTGACTGCTTCCAACAAATAGGGTACACATATGTTTTTTTTTTACTGTTGTTGACCATGCATGACAGGGTTTATTTTGATGGCTGCTTTGAAAATTACCTTCCACTTTTTATACTCCTATATAGTAATACTCTCCCTTGAATCGAGTCTGACACTTCTTTGACCAGTGTAGGGAGCACCAATATAAATATTTTAATCTGTTATGTTGACATGGTCTTGTAGGTTTTACCTTCAAGTTCCTGAACCAGGCTAGTATTCTCCTCATTTTAAAGGTTTCTTTTATGTAGAAGCTGAAGCGTATATCAACAAGCCCAGTATAATCAAGTGTCTGGGAGTGTGCATTTCCAGACTTGTAATTAGGCCATTTTGGACCTCCTGTCTACATCAGTCACTAGGCTGATTCCCCTGAACAAAGCAGGCCAATTCACCACGTGCAGACACTAGAAAGAATAAAATCCTATCAATTTGAGCCACTAGTTTTTAAGGTAACTTGTTCCACTGCAGTAGAGAGATTAAATAATGAACAGGAGAAAAGACATTGTTGCTATTTCTTCTCTTCCTGTCGTGAAAATGTTAAAGGCATGTTTGTAATACTTTATTGCAGATTTGAATTTGAGACATGTGCTTTGTGTTTGAAAGCAGTAACCAATACTCCTTTCATTTTGAAAGAACTGAAGTTATCTTTCCTTTATTACTTTGAAGTATTCTTCAAGATAAGGATAGCATGGTGCCTGGATGATACCATACTGAAATTGGAAATGAATGACAACAGATAGCCTTCTGAATAAGAAATAAAGTAGAGACTGAACTTCAGTTTTGTTGTTTTGCTTCTGTGATCTTTTTCTTAATAATGACAGAAGTTTAATTCAAATGCTTTGTCTCAAATCCAGATACAGTTGTGCTGCACTGGATATCAGAATCACCGTTACTCAGTTTCTA
This sequence comes from Peromyscus melanophrys, assembly GCA_902168415.1. NCBI lineage: Eukaryota > Metazoa > Chordata > Mammalia > Rodentia > Cricetidae > Peromyscus > Peromyscus melanophrys. Next base: position 60,491 of record CABHPR010154889.1, on the reverse strand, counting down.
AGGCAGTGGGCAGCTTAGTTCTGTTCAGTTTCTTAGTGATCTACCTTTTCCCTTCAACAATCTCCAATGTTGCTCTTGATTTTGTTCTGTAATCAAATGACTGGGGAAGATCACTCTCTCCTTTTCATTTGTAAAAACAAATCATTTAGGCTATTTAAAAATGCTTTTGATAATTTAAGGTGGATAGTCATGTGTTCTTTTATTTATATATGTGTTAGCTAAAAATGAATTTGAAAAATTGTGAGCAAAACTATTCCAGATACACCCACACATATTTCCAATTTACGCCATAAAGAGGATACCAAGACAGTAGCAGAAGACATGCAAGGGAAGGTCATTGTAGGAGGTGTCAATAAGGAAGGTGAGATTGGAGGGGAATTCTAAGTTATCACTTCGTATTTCCTAAGGATGCAACCAAATGAAGCCTTTGTTGACTCTGCAACAATTCCATCAGGTCAGTGGATTAATCCAGATGTGTAGACCTTTGGGAAACTGCCTAGACCATATGTGATTTCTGAAATTTGGGTAATAATAATGTGTGAAAAGTCACAATATATAAATGGGTATTTTATCTCAGATGAAGTATTTGATTATACTAATTCCAACAGTTCAAAAGAAAGAATTTATTTTTGTCAAAAAGAATCCCAACACTACAAGACGGAATTTGTCAGAAGTCCATTCTTTAATCTTGTTAGAAATGTTTTTAGGAATATTTAAAATGTATTATTATCAATACAAAACGTTAACTATTTCTGATTTCCCACAAACGCTGTAAGTTGTTGTGAAAGCAATAAGAAAATATCCATGAAATAGATCTTCATAGTTAATCCACTTGATTTTGGAACATTTCAGGACAAACAAAAATTTAATTTTATTAGTATAAATAAGACAGATTTCTTCATTTCCCTTGTGTCATTTATGCATGATAATTAAAAAATCTTTTTAACAAATCCCAATTCCCATTACCTCACCCCAGCTGTTAGATGACTAGGACCCAGAAAACACAGATATTTATTTGTGCATACTACTAGAGTTGTGGCTGGCTTTATTTGCATGCATTCCTGTATTAGCACAGTCTTAATGTATTTTACTTGACAAATTTTTATGCAGATATTAGAGCACATTTTTTGACCACATGTTGGAACATTTGTGAACAAAAAAATTCCCATCTTTATGTTTGAAATTTATGGGAACACAATTAAAATGAGAGGGGTCCAAAGGTATCAAGATAATTACATTTTTCTAATCTTACTAAACAAGATAAATTACCTGCAGGCCCTCTTATAAAAGATGAAATCTTCATAATAAGTGAATTAATCAAGCAGCAGCTTGCTACTGCACTTGCATTTATAACAGAAATGATTCAAAGACTTATTTTATGGGGAAATTAATGGAAACAGGCTTTTCATTCTTCTGCACCAATTGAAAACCTCAGCAACCAGCTGCCCACTTGTCAAGAAAACAGAAAGAAGCTGGAAACAAAGATAAATAAAAACACCTTTTTCCTGGCACTTTTGAAGAGAAAAAGGAGCTCTCATTTACAGCAGCCATCTGTTTGTTATTTAATATGGGTGAATTACATGCTGTAATGAGTTTGTTTCTGCATCACTCAGTGCAATGGAACACAAGTTCACTCTCATAATGTGCAGCAGTTTTTAAAAGCTAATCATTTAATTGGACACAATCGTCAATGACAAATGGAGATGTAAAAACTCAGCCAGCTGTAGAGTGAATATGTAATCATTGTGAAATCATATTATTTTACACGCTTGAAGACTCCTTAATAGTATCTGATGTTGGTCATAACCGCAGACTCTGAAGAATTGAAGGAACATGGTGAAAAACAGCATTCCGAAATGGCCTCATGTAATTGGCCCATATCAATGCCTGTGTTACAATCACCATTTGACTTGGGTAGGTAAAGCCTTTCTAAAGCATTTATGATTGTCTAATTTTAGCTTTGATTTTTATATATTTTTCTTGCATTCCTTTGCAGTCAAGAATTACTACTTAGAAGCAGCTTGTGAATTATTTTTTAATCTGCTTTAGTGATTTGCAGGGATGTCTTGCTTTCACGTGTAACATCACAAACAGCAAGGTTTTAAAGACTGGAAGTTAGCAGATTTTTTTCTGTCCTGCTTCAGGAAATGAAGCCTGCATACTATGTCTAAGACTGTACACATTACAGTCAGCTTTTAGACAACACTGCCATGTTCTTATAAAAATAAAAATAATTCTCCATTACAAAGACTTGAATTCTCCACAAAGAAACTAGCCTCATGAACTAATTTCAACAATGAGAACTATATACTATTTCCAGGCATCTTCAGAGAAGTACAAGAAGTAAAGTCATGGCAAAATTTATTTTACAATGGCATACATTCTCTATGTCATGTTTTGACTGGAATTTCATAGAAATGAATACTTTCTTCTTTACTGTATTTCTAATAATGTTAGTGTTTGTAGATTAAAAGGCATAAAACATATAGATCTATAATCAATTTGGAACAGTGATAAAATGAGTTATCTCTACATTCTATAGCATATTTTAGGAAGAATGAGAAATAACGACTTTTTTTTAAAATTCTTGATATGCTCTCTGTACAAAAATATGTCGACCTTTATTATTATAGCCAATAAAATCCAAAGAAGTTCACATCTTATATAAATAGCAATGAGTTCCAATACTTATTTTTATTTGTTATGCAATGTTCTTATTGCCTTAATAATGCTATTGTTATGGGTTGTCTTTTTATATTCAAAACCAAAGTTATGTTTTCTAAACAAACTTTAAAAAACAACAACAAATATTTTCTGTGTTTATTTTCCTTTTCAGTCCATTAGAGGTCCTTTTTCATGTTTATTCCTTTATAAATAGTGCTTTAAAAAGGTATAATTCATTAGAATATGAGGAGGACAATCTTTGAAATCTCACAAAGAATAAACAAATGAAAATAGGGCATGCTTTAACATTTTCATTCTATTACCTTTACACATAGAGATTCTTTATGTCAAAAACTGTAAATCCAGGGCCAGAAAATAAGTCACATTAATAAAATGACAGCTGAAAAGTACCTTTAATACAATGAGAATATTCACCCATAAAATAAGGTAAAAATAGATGCCTTACAAATTAAGAAAGCAGTCCAAATGCTCTGTGAATATGATCTGAAAGAAACCAACGGCCACTCTCTTCCTAGTGAGTGATTAGCATAGGAATGGTAAATGAACAAAGATGGGGAATAGAGTTTTGATGATGAATAAAAGTCAGTTCTGAGCATAAATTCATACAAGTATAATTAGCTACGTGATTATTTGTGGGAAGCCTCACCTAATCACCACATCTAAGTTCCATTCCTTCATTTAAAACTATTCTGATATGAAGGCATCACTACATACCAGGAAGAGGCTCTGAAAGAGAGACCCATAGACCCACACATCCACTGATATGATGATTTATTGAAACGGCAATTATTCACAAGAGACCATACAATTTTTCCGAAAACGTGTTCCTTTTATTTACTCTCAGAGTTACTACTGACTTGGGGAATCAAGGAAGTAACCCAGTGGGGAGTAATTTTAAAAGAGAAAAGCAAGATAAATCCTCAGTGCTTCAGGAAGGAAGGGAGAGTGCATGTTGTACAATTCCATACAAAGAGGTTTGTAGCTGACAACCCAGAGCTAAAAACCCTAGAGTAGCTGTTGCTGCCAAGGTTTCTTCATGGTATAGAAGCTCTTCACTGTATAAACCTTCCAAACATGTCCAAGTGTATATTGACTGTTCTTTACAGAACTCCTTTATTTGAGATAATGTAGACTAGGAAGGCATTTCAAACAGTTGTCTTCCATTGTTTTACAAGATAACCTTTTTAAAAAGATTGCTGTGTAATTCTACAAGACCAGGTTTATATGTGAACTTTTATACTAATTAGTCCTCATGATCCAAGTTCATAGTAAACTGGTCCCACCCTAAATTTTCAGAGCATTTTTATTTTCATGCATCATTTATATCTTGCTATGAAAATGTTTATGAACATATTTCTGCCTCCATTTTGTAAACAGCAAGTGTTATTTAAATGACTAACTTAGTGGTTTTTGCAAATTTTTGGAAGATAGGATTGGTTGGATATTATGTACATGAACATGCCTGTCAGTAATTTCATGTCCAATGAGATTACATTGAAATACACTATATTCTAAATCTTTGCAAAATCTTTCAGAGTTACTCACTCTTTCTAGGGTTTGTCTATAGAGCTCAAAACACACATTGTGTGCCCCACTTTAATATGATTGTTGTTAGTTCATGTTCAAGAATCCTCTTATTCATTCTGAGTGCTAATGTCTTTCTCAACACGTAATGAATAACATTGATTAAATAATTGTTTATTTTACGGAGTTCCTTAAAGGCAGTGATTGGTTATTATCTTTTTATTGCAACAATGTTGTACAAAGTCAAGTATATAGCAGATGCTCAATAATTGTCAATTTAATGGTTAATAACTTTTGGAAGGATTAAAAATGATGCATGAATGTCATAGCAATGCATAAAGAAACTTTACATTTTATAATTAAATGAAATATCAAATACTGGAATCTAAATAAATGATTCCCAAAGATAGTTTTATGCTTGAGGAAATGGAGAGCAGACTTCTATGACCAATTGTCCTGAGTCAGTCATCTAGATCCTGGCTTCCAGGGAATGTGCACTCTCTATCACACTGTCTCAAGACCTTAATTTTATAGGTCTCCATATACAATATGATTTTATCTGAGTTGAGGAAATAAAAAAAGAAAAATAGGACTTTCCACATCTCCCTATCTAATATATAAAGAATCAATATAAACAAAATTTTTTATATTCCAAGAATTTCTCTGCTGAAACAGTCATATAGTAATTACAGTGGTCCATATTTTCTTTAATTTAAAATGTGTGGACAACAAATTATACTAAAATCTATGAATTATCACAAGAGAAGCCCTGCTCAGTATAACTAGAAGGTGACTTTTCTTTCAGATTTCTTAATGAAATCAGTGCAAATATAAAATCTTGTATTTTGAAATAAATTGTATGAAGCAAATAAAAATGTAAGAGAACTTTACTTTTCAAATGATTAACAAAAATAAATTCACCTCCTGTATTGTGTAACTAGTCATGAATCTGTTTCATATCTCATTAATGGATGACTGGAGTAAAATAATTGTTATTACCAATTAATAATCATAAATTTATTTAACATTTAAATTAAAAGTATATTATATAAGGTTATAAAGGTCTATGAATATCAAAGGAGTAACTGAATACTATACTGGAAAAACAATGATCATGTCAGTAGAATGTGAAAAAATGATATTTCAAAAGTATGTATGATAATGAGCCAAGAGAACATTTCTGTATTTTAGAGGTGGTTTCATTGTGGTGGTGTATCTTAGTTTCTCCTGATTTGTTCATCATGCATCACAAGTAAAACAGCATCTACAGAGCTGTGGGGTAGGTGGATAGCCACATAGGTAAGTGGCAATTCTGGGTCAGGTTCCCTAATCTTAACAATATTTTAAGAACATCTAAAATCCATAGAGCTATTCAGGAGGATGTATCAATAGTTAATAATATGTCTTTAAAGAGGAAAAAAATCATTGTGACTTCTTTTTCATTGTGACTTCTTTTTAGTATTTTGGACAGCTCTGAAAATAACAGTGGAATCAATTGTATATTTCCCAGGTTTTTCAAAGAGAGATTTAAAACAATATTATACAGAGTTCATTCCAATTATAAACATGATTCAGCACAATATTCTTGCTTAGTTATAAGTGTCAACATCTCCCTTATTTCCAGGTCAAAGGTATTGTATATATTCTAGAGCGATAGTAAAGGACCATTACTACTAGTTTTGATTCTTGTAGATAAAGGATGTATAAGGAAGTGAAAAATTATAAAGACTCAGAATGTAATTAATCCTTATGGTGAGAAGGAACACCTCTATGCAAGGAGGCCAACACGTGTTTCAAAGTGTTCAACACTTTGAACAGGCCTTTCTAAGATATGTCTGTACACAAACACACCTAAGGGTCTACCATTCAGCATCACATGGAAGATGGTCAACAATTCTAAAGAGAGCAAAATACATTACAAGAGTCTCCTACTACATGAAGTGAATTTATGAAAGAAGGACTGAGATGAGTAAATAAAATTATTTTTCTTTGCATTTATTTTTCAGGCTCAGGACAAAGTATAAACTCATTTCAAATCCCAGATTCAAGCCACTTATATTTTTTTGTATTCTATATACACTTCAATAATGCCCTTTTTTTATGTTGAAATATTTCATTTACTCTAAATCTCTATTTTACTGACCTGTAAGAAACAGTAATGATATTGATAATAGAATCAGCATTCTTTGGGCCGGCCCTGTTGTATAGTTGCGCTATAAACTGCATTATAAACGAAGGTCCAGCAATTGCTAGACACTTAGCAGCCTTTTATTGTCTGACATTTGTAAAGAAATTTACATCTGTCAGTCACTGGGCTGGAGACACGTAGGAAGGGAAGAAAAGAAACTGGCAATAGTTCTCCCGAATTCAAACAGCCCCAAGGCAATAAGGATATTATCAAGAGAATAAATTATTCCTTTTAACTGAAGAATTATAAAATCATTCATCATATTGTCCAGATATTTTCCTTACTAATATTGTATCTCATCCATTTAAGTGTCATGGAAGTTGCTGCATCTGTAATTCTGATTTAAGCCAGTAGGGATAACTAGGCAGCTATAATGTCTGAGTTAAAACAAAAAAGAAACAAAGATTAAGTACATTGCATTGAGTGAAGACAAGAAATGAGAAGACAATTCTGTACCAACAGAGGATACATTCTCCTAGGTGTGTTTTCGGATGATTTCTTAAACACTTGTCTGGAAACTAAGAAGTTTTGCTACATTCCAAAATGATGAGCACAAAGAAAACCCATCATTCTTACTGTAAAAACATTTTAAAGTTGTTTTCTTAGCAAATTACTATATACAAATTTGCCTTTATCTCTCTAGACTCTCTCTCCCCTTAATTAGAAAATTTTATTATTTTATTCTAAGACCCAGGTTTGATACTAACAATTTATTTATATTTTTCTAAGGTCCAGTGGTGAGCACAAGAACAAAAGACAAATTGCTACCTTATCACAATTTATTTTTATAATAGTTTTATTTTATTTTGTTTCTCATAAACTGTGTGTTAGCCTGGTGGTTCCTGCAGTTGCTGGTTTTGGGGCAGGGGATTGTTTAAAGTTTTAAAGCATCCTGTTATACATAAGGAGACCCTTCCACAAAAGAGAATGAAAATTATACTTTGATTTGATGTAAGGTAGGGATGCATGGATTACAAAAATCCCTTTTCTTAAAGAGCACAGTGTCTTGTGATAAGAAAGCCAAATCTTATGATTCAGGAACACTTGTGCTGTAGAGGATACTGGAGAACTGTCCTGATGAGTTGGGTAAGGGGCTTCTTTTCTATTCTATTCTGAGGAACTAATATTTGATTTGAAAGGGAAAAAAATAAAAGCAAATATCGAGATAAAAAGACTCCATGGAGAAGGGCTTCCAAGTGCAAAAAATGACATGTTCATAGGCAATGGTACGTGAAAAAATAAAATTTTATGTTTTTGTAGTTTACTAATAATACTGGGAACCATCACAATCAATATCCAGAAAATAAAATATTTTGTAAGCCACATTACTGCCACAATTTAGTTTGTATACACAAAGAAAATGGGACACTAATGGAATGTTTAAAATAAAGGAATAATTTATTTTTTGTGACAATAATTGTAACACACAATTGAGAGCAAAATCCTTATTGAATGCTGATAATCCATGAGTAAATCTGGAGAATGTTTAACATCGTACAGATCTAGTCATGGCATGCTTACTTATTATTTAATAAACTAAATCCTCACCCCCACCATCCTTGTCAGTAGTCCTTTATGGAAATCAAATAATCAAATGAAAACAAGAGGCTCTGCTTCAAATATTATAGTATATATGGAGATGAACATATTTTTGTGACAAAATCTCTCTTTCCTTTGATGTATGATTTACTGTGTGTGCCAATACACAGAAAATGCCAGTACCCTGCGTTACTGGAGTATATTAATGTTGCATTGCAGGGGAAACCAGAATAGGATGTCCGACCGCTTGTGAAGAGGCAGAATAGATGTTGTTATGAGATCTTATGTTATTTGGCTGCTGTTTTTATTAAACACCAGGATTTCAATTAGATCAGCTTCTCCATTATCTGTAGCAGCATATAAACATTCCTGTGCACAGTGTAGCTGGATGAGTACAAATGATAAGGTTCGTCTGCATCTTCCCTTCAGAACTCCAATGAAGTCTGGCTATTTGATTAAGAGTTGTAATGATCTCTCTTATTTTCATGCTGCCATTTCTAAATGCTTATGACACGGTCTTGATCCTAGTCAAACTAATGAAACATGCCACAAATAACACTCAGTGCTGGATTACGTGACTGAGAGTGATTAAATATTAATTGATAGCCAAAATTTATAACTTGAGCTGAAAGTAGTGAATTGAAGGTAAGTGGAGGTCTTCAGTGTCTGCCTGTGTCATGGCATACCGATTTGCAAATCAGTATGACCATATACTTTATTAACCAAACCAGGCTATGTGTAAGTAGTTAAAGTGGCGACCACGAATACTAAGACCTAGGCAGCAGTCTTAAAATGACACAAACTGCCATTATGCCCACTCCTGTGTTTCCTCATCCTCTCCATTACAGAATTCTCCCTATTATTATCATCTTTTAAATATTTAAAAATTACTGAAAATGAAAGAAACCTGTGAAGATAATGTCTCCGGTATTGTAAACAGTTCCTAAAACATAAAAAGTACTTAAGTGCCAAAATAGATAAACATTATTGAATGGCTAATATTTGGCAATTTACATTTTGGCAATTTTGCCCCCAGTGTTTGTTTTTTTTATTAAATGCCTGAAATAAAAGTCTATAGAATCTGATACTATGATGCAAGTATGATTTGTGCGAAATCAACATCAGCTTCAACATACCTATTCCGTCAGGTGTCTATCATTTCTTAATGATGAAACTATTCAGAGCATTTTTTCTAGATGTTTTGAAGTATTAAGCAAATAATTGTTATCCATAGTCACCAACTGTGGTGCAGCACTCTGGAACACCCTACTGTCTGCTAACTGTAATGTAGTCACCCCAGGTCACTCCTCTACCAATGTCTTTATAGCACCTACCTTGAAATGACTGTATCCCAAGAAGCTATCCAGTCACTAACCATGGATAAGGTCACTAGCCTCTATAAAGTGGGCTCAAAAGTTCTTGTGCTACACTGGTTTCTAAGATACACTCATAGGGAGAAAACATGAATAATCTTCCTCACTGTTGCCCTTCCAGTTCCAACAGAAATCAAGCATCTACCCTGTTCCTATCGAACATCCATACAGGTCACTTTCACAGTGTTTTCTATCAGCCTGCTTCTTAAGTTCTTCAGTATTCAAGGAAACTTGGCCTTAATGCTGTTATTAAAATACACTGCATTTTTCTCATAGTTCTGTTCATTTGTCACTGTACGTGATGATACTGAATTTGCTGCCAATGTTCAGCCTTGGAAATAAGGCAATACATTTTGTTTACTATAAGAAGAAACTGCCTAAGACTTGACTGACTGAAATAATTACTCTTGAGAGGAGAGTGAAGCAGAAACCTAGTTTATTTTGATGTTTGCCAGCATACCTAAAATGCCAGCACGGAAGGAACTCGGAAGAAAAATGCTGAAATCTTTCAGACGTTAAAGGGGAGTGGGATAACAAAAGGCACAAAAAAGACAGCAAAATCAATAGATGTGCTGATCTATTCACTTTTATTACTGAACTTTTGGGGTTTTGAGCTGAATCTCAGCTATTCCACATGTCCCTAGATATAATGAAGGAATGATATAGGCTTCTGTAACTTATGGGGTTTATCTCATACATGTGAGCGCCTCGTAACTTATTAGTGCCTGGAGCTATAATGAGTTATGTTACATTTCTCATACAGAGTCTCCAAAACGTGTAACTCACCAAAACCCTGGGCCATTTCATTTATTTAATGCCTTTTTAGTACTGGAGTTTTTAATCCGGAGTTTGTTAATTTTTTTTTCATGGTTACTTGGTAGTGTCCCCTGTGGTATGGTAAATTCCAAAGGTCAGAAGTCTCTATATATTTTGCTGAAGTGAACGTTTCCTGCCACAACATCTAAGGAATAATATTTGGGGTGGCACACCAATACATCATGTCATGCTGACATTTATTTCATGAAGTTTACTGTTTTCTGGTGATACTGTTCATAATGTAAGCCTTTGACTTGTTTGCAATCACAAGTTGGTAGGATATAGTGGTCTGTTAAACATCTCTAGTGGAGGTTCGCAATGAATGTGTGACTGCTCTACAAATTTTCAGAGATGCCTTGCCCTTTCATTTTGGTAGGAGTAGAGATAAGATGATAAAAGGCTCTATTCATCTAATGCTATTTCTGTGGGAGTATCTTCAAATTTTCCTGGATTCCCCTTTCAGGTGGCCATATGTGTATATATGTGGGTCATCATTCTGAACAATAGCCCTGAAGAAAATTGCATTTGTTGGAACTGATTCCAAAGAACAAAGTTGTATTAAAAGTGTTCTTTGAACATAATAAAGTAAGATTGCTTTGGGTTGTGTTTGCTTTTCTGTTGTATCTTGACAGTTCATTGGACTTGTTACAAAGTGCCACAGGGACGACAAAATAGAGACACTTGTTAAGCTTAAAATGCATCTTTGTTAAAAATGTGGGATAGACTCGTTTTTATGATAATATGAAATAATTTAGTCTAATAAATAAAAAGTTTATTGCTTGTAGTCTTATAATTACTTAAGAAACATTTTAAGATGTGAATACAAAGACTTTCATGATTAAATATTGCTATGGTATGTCTTCATTAATGGTTACTTGCCTGAAAAAGCTTGTCAGTAGAGCTATAAAAATACACCACTTATCCTTTTTCTCATACATAGAATGGGTTCCTCGTCTTCCTTGGTGTACATTCAATAAGTGGCAACTGATTTTACTTGAAACAAGAAGAAAAAGCATAATTAAGAAGGCCTTACTGACTGGAAACAAGTGTTGTCTATTCCAAAATCAAATATAATAGTCTTTGGATCCTCTTCTTTCCTGGAATGCCTGAGCAACTTCTCTGCTTGTTCCTGTGAGTAATTGAGAGATGATAGAATTTGTATATTACATTAAAGGATCCACATTTGCTAATTCTAAAAGTAAAAGTCCATTTAAAAAAGACCTAATTAAAACAAAGTAGTTGAAATCCCCAGAGGAACCTAGTTTTTCCCCTAAGAGCTCAGTGGCAATCAAGAAGAGAAGAAAAACAACCAGACTGCAGTACCTGACAGACCAAAAATTAAGTGTCTTTAAAAATAAAGCAACATTTAGAGTGGGTTATGTAGCTGAAAGTTTTTCTGTGTCCTACCGGTGGTCAGGACAAATCTCTCCCACTTGTGTCCCCCAAGTAAACACACAAAGGCTTATACTAATTACAAACTGAATGGCCATTAGATCAGTCTTACTACTAACTAGCTCTTACACTTAAATTAACCCGTAATTCTTATCTTTGTTTAGCCATGTGGCTTGGTAGCTTTTCTCAGTTCTGCCTTCACATTTTGCTTCCTCTGTGTCTGGCTGGTGACTCCTGACTCAGCCTTCCTCTTCCCAGAATTCTTGTCTACTTGCCCCACCTATAGTCCCACCTGGCCACTGGCCAATTAGCGTTTGATTTATCAACCAATCAGAGCAACACATACTCACAACATACAGAACATGCTACAGCAGAGTTATTATGTTATAAATAGTCAGAAAAGGCTTTAGTGCAGTGTTTTCCTAATTTTAGGTGGTGTCTTCATGATCTTAGTTTTTCTTGCTTTTCAGCTTCATATTTGTTTCTGACTTTCACACACTTGAAATTAAGGAGTAATTTACTATATTATCGAGAGAATGTAAACTAAATAATGTAATGAGATGCTGAAAAATTTAAAAAATACAGGAAAATATTATAAAAGCAAATGAACAGGGCACTCTCCAATAAATACTGAGGCCTGAACTACAAAAGAAGTGGAGTTTACATCTTACTATAAAGTGGAAAAGTATTTATTTTTATTTTACTACCCCAATTGTTAACTAAAACAACAACTATACATAGTTTCTAACAACAGAATAGAGGCAACATTTCTCTCTTTGGTTCTTGGTATCAAGTCCCAAATCCACTTCCATTTCTTTTTTGTTTTGTATTTGTTTCGTGACCTACTGTTGTCACCAGGGCATGGGTGAAAGGATACTCATTGGGTCATGAGTATCTGACTAGTGGCCACATCACTGGAAATGATGACTTCCTCTCTCATAGCAGGCTTCTACTATCTATGGCCCTCTTAAGCTTGGTGGCATCCCATGATTTCATTCCTATATATGACTGGATGTTAAGAGCTAGGTCTTACCTGTTACAAGTTCATGATTGTCAAGCCTATATCACAACTGTAATAAATCATTCTTACCCATGTTACCTGACTTTTATGTTTTTCTTTCCTCCTTTTCTGCAATGTTTCCTGAGTCTTGGATCAAGTGGTACAGCTTTTATGCTGAAGGTTGAATTAGGAAGTCAAAATACATTCTGATTAATTCTGTTGTTTTAGTCTATTTGTCTTTTTTAATTTGATGGATCTTGTTTTGTCTTTAAGTTAATACGAAAATGTCTACTCTTTTATTTGTCCTTTAAAGAATAATTTTGTTTACTAGAAGATATATTGATTTGTAAATATTCTATATAATAACCCATGCATATAATAATATAATTGTCACCTTAGTATAGATTAGGTAAAGATACTTAGAAAATTTTTGGTCCCATAATCACACTCTGTTTTCTCCTTGGCTCCTTATTCATGTGAGAACCATCAAAAAATTGAAAGAAGACACATAGGAGGTACCTCAAAAGTTAATAGTTTATTTATTACAGAGTAAAGTAAAGCACTATGGAGGTAGGAGCGTGGGCAGCGAACAGAGAGACCATTCTATCAACCTGCATTATATAAGTAAAATTTATACAGTTTTTAAAGTCTTTAGAACAAATAGATCCCTATGACGTCTCTTCTGTCCTTGTGATTGACAGGCATATTTACATGGAAGAGTCAATGTTACAACTTTGGTGTTCACCAAAAAACTCCAACTAAATAGAAGTCTTTAAAAATGTGTCTTTAAATATCTGTCAAAATTTAGAATGTCATTATTATCTTACCAATAGTCGGAAAAAAACTATCATGCATCATTTTCCTTACTTTAGATAATGTTTTTGTAATCTTTATTTTCGTTGCTTTTCAGCTTCATATTTGATTCTGGCATGCACAAGAAATCTTTAGTTTCTAGGACCAGCTTACAATTCAGTTCTCTCCATTGTGATCAGTAAAGAAATAATTACACTTTAAGTCCTTGATATTACAAACTCTATGTTAGTTATGGTGAGTTGTCCATAATCATGGGACTTTAGTCCTATAAATATGATGTGAGTGTTGACAACCATGACCTGGCATGGTAGGTCTGTGCAATGTAAACCTCATCAGGCACCTTCTTCCTGTGGTGCAAGCATGGCAAGCAGACCTGGTAAGAGCAACGTTTGGGTGGCTGGGAAGGTGTATCTTTTTTCTTTTTTTTTTTTTTTTCTCTTTTTGAGACAGGGTTTCTCTGTGTAGCTTTGGAGCCGGTCCTGGATCTCACTTTGTAGAACAGGCTGGACTCGAACTCACAAAGATTCGCCTGGCTCTGCCTCCCGAGTGCTGGGATTAAAGGCGTGCGCCACCACCGCCCAGCAGTGTATCTTTTTATAAAACTGGAAATAGAACAATGTTTCATAAAGGTGGTGCTGGTCACTGAAGTCAGAGCTTCAGGCTTCCTAAACATGTGCCCTGCCAATCAAGACTGTGGTTATACCATAACCTTTTGTCTAGAAGGAAGGCTTCAACACTTTTTACTTCTGCATGCCTTTTTACATATTATTATTAGTCATATTATACATTATGCACTGTATAGTAAGGGTTTATAACAAATTCATACACATGTACCACATCAAATAATATTCCTAACTTAAGTTTATAACATGTTTAGATTATCTTTTATATTAACAATTATCCTTTTGGTTTTCACTTTTAATCGTTAATAATAACATTTAAAGAGTATTCAAATCCCAATAATGAATGCATAGGTTCGGTTGAGCATGTCATTGTACACAGAACATGCATTTTTCTCTTCTACTTTGTACACAAGTGTGACAGCTTTGAGCTTTCATCTGCCTTGAAAAAGGACACTGCATGCATTGCTATTTTGCTTCATGCATGAGGGAGTATGTGTTTTGATCAAGATTGTGTCCCTCGTTTAAACTCAGCTGCACTTTAGTAGGCATATATATTTTTAGGCAAAATATTTTTGAGTCATGTGTAATCCTAAGGGATGAGTGGGCAGCACTTTGGAAATCTTCTTTTCTTGTTGTGGGGAAGTTCCCTGTTGTGACTGGCATAGAGCAGGTCTTTGTTTTTTGAAGGTCAGGTGACAATTACACTAACTATAAACATTCATTCTATTCTACTGGTAAGTGATTTCTACTTTAAATTGCTTCTAAATCTTTTTTCACCCACCTTAAATCCAATATTTATTTTAACCTTGAGCTGCCTAAGACCTTTAATAGGAAGCTTCAAAGCATTTTAAAAATCATATCCTTTTTAAATCTTTCTCATTTGAATGCAAGTGCCTTGAAAGCTCAAACAGTGTTGGCTGTTCTTATTGAAGTTTATAATGCTTTAGATATTCAAATCAGCTCTGTGTCTTCCATTTGTTATGCAAATCTTTAAACTTTATATACTGCATGGTTTATCTACATTAATACAGCTTTCACTAACAGGTCTTACCAGAGCAGACATATACTCTGAAGAGCAGACATATACTCCGAAGGTGCACATTTTTAGTGTCTTGAATTACCATAAAATCATAAAAATAGTGTGTATTGCTTTACTCTAATCAGACTCAGTTTTATGTGGTTGTTGAAAGCCCTTTTACATTCCATTCTGTGTCTGGAGGTCTGTGTATAAAACTGATTCAGAAAAAGCAAAGTGAAGACACCTGCTGGCTTATAGCACAAATACTAAAATGTCTTAGTGCCTGCTGAAAGGAGAATTGGAACAATATGTCATTACTGAAGGCTCACTTGCAAGTTCTAATGTATTATAATGAAAACAGTATGACAGACCTAATGAGACAGTGAAGATTTGGGTAATTGTTTCTACAATGTATGGTAACTTTTCCAGCCGTTATTGGCAAACATAAAACCTAATGAGATTTTATTAATTTAAATGCAGTACGTCTGCAAAACATTTCCTTCCTTGCATTCTCCTCAGTCTTCTTTCCACATGGACTTGATCCTTTTAAGTTAATTGTTCTGTATAGTACACTCTCTAAACAAAACACTTGACATAAATGTGAATCAAGCTTTTTTTTCCATTTATATTTGTACACATTGTCCTGAAACACAATATTAAATGCAAGCTTAGGAACTCCTTCAGTGCAATGTTTAATGACATAGTATTTGCATTTATGCTAAAACTGTGTTTTACTAGAATCTTTTTTGGTGTTTTTCTAAGCTACATAAGTGCCATTTTTTCTAAATTTGTAAAGGGAAGAAATTAATTTCCTGCCACATGTTTTAAATTGTCAAAAGCTTAGAGATGAATCAGAGGCAGTACTCTGCCCCTCGATTGCCTCTTATTCAGCCACGTGCTATTAGCTGATGTTTTAAGAATATGATTGAGGGCTGAATCAATTTCTATGAAGTTTACCTTCCAGGGTTCCCCATGTCTTTTTCACAGAGATATTTCTCTTTAAAAATAAAAATGTGTCTATCTTAGATGCTTCCTAACATAACATACATTTAAACAGGAAAGAGAAACCTGAAGACAATGCTAATTTCCTGTTATTCATCTTTAATTCTTCCCCATTTTTACTTCAGTTCAGGGCTTTATGTCTTTTCAAGCCACAGATCCACACACTATGCTAGCTAAAATAACATTTCTTGACGAAGTTTCTGGTAACACAGCTGCAGCTCCTGGTAGAGAAAGCAATAGAGCTGTCAGGAAGTTCAAAAAGTGTATTGTCTCTGCTAGAATAACCGAAAAAAGGTTGCAGTCACATTCCCCCAGAGTTTTGCAGGTCACTTTAGATTTTCAGTACAACGTTTCATTATAGTGGAAAACTTTGTAGAAAACTAAGGTGTCTATTGGTATCCAATATTTTCCATTCGAGCAGATGAGAGTGAAGCAAAATGTATTTATTATTTCTATGACAGTAAGCCCTGATATTATGAAAATGAGTAAGTTCCACTAAAGGATAATTACCTTATTTCATACTTAACCCTGTAGATAATGCATTTCTTACGTTATAAGGACCTTGAGTTTGTAAAATAGCTGAAGTATTTAAATGTTTAATAATTGTACAATAATTTTCAGAAGTTTCTGGTCAAAATTCAACAAGGAAAGTGGATTTCCACTAAATAGCAAGTATTTCCACAATAGTCTTAAAGCCACACATTCTTAAATTTTCCACATATTCTATGGATAATGAATCTTTTCTGTGCTTCTAAAATACATGCATAGAGCAAGATTTCAAAACAATTCCTACCACCAAAACCAATGTAAATATGTTTTCTCAACCTTCTTGATTTGAGAGGCTAATTATATAATTAATTCATTATTTTAAAATATATTTAAACATAGTTTTAATGTTGAAAAGTTTCTCTGAAACATTGCTAAGAGATGAAATGAGGGCACTGAATTCGGATTTGTGATGTGACCCACTGGAGCTTTTCTGCTTCCTCATCAATCATTGATAAAGCATCCTCTGTTCCATGCACAACATTCTCTTGAATGCTCACCAACAGCACAGAATACTTGGAGATTTAGAAATGAAATGTCCATGCTTTGCTACATATTTCACACTTTTGTGCTTTCTTGTATGCCACACATAAAAGCACGGAAGTGTGAAACCTGTGATAAAACATCCAGGTTCTGATGGTTTTATTCCATATGACAGAAAAACACATTCTTTCTATTATCTATTTCTAGTTTTACTAATTGCTATTAAAACCTAAAAGTACCCCCCCCACACACACACACACAGAGTATACGTCATTTGGTTTTTCAATTATAATAGCTAATTGAAATAAGCTGGAAATTTGGAAATTATTGCTGATTAATCATTTTCCCTATGTTTCTTAACCAGACATCATAATGTTTTTTTACTCACTAAAATATAAAGAACACAGTAAGAATTACTGATGTTAAAGTACTGACATTGTTTTCTCATGAGCACATTTTTCTGAGTTCAATCTTAACTTGACCCAGCCTCCTCTCTCTCTCTCTCTCTCTCTCTCTCTCTCTCTCTCTCTCTCTCTCTCTCTCTCTCTCTCTCTCTCCCTCTCCCTCTCTCAACCTCCCTCCCTCCCTCTGTCTTTCTCTTTCTCTCTCTCTCTCCATCCCTGCCCCCCACACACAGATAAATATACAATCTACACTTTTGTTTGTCTTTTGTTTTTGTTTTAATTCTGTTTGAGCCACAGGTGAAGTCTGGCTTTTCACTTCCTAAGATTAATGGTGTCTTCTTCACATCCATATAGATATATATTTCTCATATGTATATTTTTGGAAAAATAGCATGAAGCTAAACAATCAGACTAACTTTCCTGAAAATTTTATATGCCACATTCTATAGACATTTTGGCAGCTAATGAAAGTGTTCTCATTTCATTTTCCTATGTATAAAATGGATAGGAAAATATTTTACATATCATAACAAATGTTATGTAAAATATTTTATGTCACACATCCTGCCAGACCAGGACACATAATAGTGTCTAAATAAATGACTCTATCTTAGATATTGGTGGCTTATTTTGTCACACTTCATATTGTAGGGAATATAATCACAGTCAGTCCTGGCTTTTCGGTGAACCCAGTGCCTGCCATTTGCACTCAAGCCACAGCAGCCCATGTTCTCTAGAGACAGAATGGAATGTCCTGGCAATGTCTTTCTTCCTTGTGAGAAATACACTCACAAATTCAATTACTGTGTTTCTTTTCTTAATCTAATTTCATTTCTTTTTACTTTAAATATTTCAGCCTCTGTAAGCTTTTCATTTTGTCCTGTGGCTTCTTCACAGAGATATATGCCACTTATATTTTTATGTACATTAAATTCATTTACTGGAAAAATCAGAACTTTTTTTTAAATTTGTATGATATAATTTACACATTTAATTACTTTCATTGTGTTTGGGAGAGCTTATTAGATTTGTCTACCCATTTATCATTGTAAAATATGTTTGTTAGTTTCCATGTTAGTCTAATTCTCCAGGATCCATACTAAATGGCAAACACATTGTAGAGAGAAATTATCTTTTAAGGTCAGTTTATATTAAAAGGTAAAATGGGATTCATTAAAGGTAATTCATTGTTTGTTTGTATCTGTATGGTTGAGGTTTCTACTTTCTAAAGACAGACATCTTCTCAATAAATATTTTATTTAAGTATTCCTTGGCATATCAGAGATGAAAAATAGGACATGCTTGTAACATGAGAGTAACAGGTCAGGAATACTTAAAAATAATAATGTTGATCAAGCATCGTTCACTTTTTATCACAGCTGTCTTGAGTAATGATAAACAGTAATAGTTTCTTTACCTCTGGACAGTTCATCCTATCATTGCTGCTTCTGTGAAAGATAGCTCCATCTTAGTAATTCAACAGGATGCTTTCTTTTATATGTCTACTTAGAAAAATGTGAACTGTGTCATTGAGCTGTGGAATGACATTTGGAGTTCATGTTAGGGTACTTCACTCAAAAAGATTTCTTAAGCCACATAATTTATGTTTCACATTGAAAAATAAAGCATACTATTTTCTAATGAATCATATGCATCATAAATGTAATATGAAAATTAGCTTAATTTGCACAGAGTATGTATTTTGGATTCAAGTTTTGGTAAAGTGTTAGTCTTTGACAGTATGGTAGGTGGAAGGGATTTTTTTTCCAGCACCACTCCACAGAAATGTCTTCAAAAGGACTGGAATTTTTGTCCATGTACTGCTGGACATCATTTCAAATTCATATGCCATTTTTTACTAGTTGAAAAATATGTAATAAATTCATAGATTAAATACCAATCCAGCTAAGAATAATCAATCAAAAATGACGGCTGATTGATTTCTTTTGTAAATGAGAATATACTCATTGTTTAATTGATTTCAGTATGTTCTAAAGGTGATGTGAAAGTCATATATTCAAAAGAATATTGCAGCTGCTTTAGTGAGAATCTTAAATGTTCAAAAATGTGATTCACTGAACAACATGAGATTGTTTTCCTGTCAAGAGAACAAAATTTATGACCTATTCACTTACTTTAAATTTAATATGAATGTAGATAATAAGCAAAAAAATGAGCTCATAAAGAGTTCTCGATTTTTAGTTTTGTCAACAGTTCCTTCCCAATTATTTTGAATAAAAAAATGTTTTTCATGAAGTATATAATGCCTCCTATAGTAAGTCAAATATTATGTGAAAATCTTCTGAGTCTTATGACTACAGAGCAGGTAAGAAACAGATGGCTCCACAGGCAGGGATATTTTAACATCAACACTAATATAAGATGAAATTAAGCACTCATTAAGAATGCCATCTAACTCATAGAAACTGTCATCAACTTTGTTACTTAAACTATTTCATAGATTCTAGAAAGGAATTAAAAAAACTAATTAATATAGTATATGATGAATGTGTGGCACTTACTATTTTATTTATAATAAAGACATCTTCTGCCAGAATAAAATGAATAGTAGCTTAGTTTCATGAAACATGATCTATCAACATTTTTAATTGCTTTCATGGTACTTGGAAATGCTTATTAGATAAGGCTACTTATATTCTTTTTCTAAAATGTATTTTAGCTTATATGATAGCCCAAGGCATAAGGGTCCATGCTAAGAACATTGCTTCATGATAATAAGAGTTTCATTGACTGCTAAAAATACAGGCCATTTTGATAGTGAGCTAACCACTACATATAACATATACCTAACTATATTGCCCAAAAATGCCAAAAGCCATATACATATAAATAGCAGTAACAATAATTTTTAAAATTAAACAGAGTAATAAATGCTTTTGACATAATCTTGTTTATACAAATGGTTCTGTCTTATTTTAATCTGTCTTTAAGTACTATAACAAAATTATAAAATTATGTATATGATATAATATATGTGTACATATTTAGTTATCTTTCAGTGTATTTAAAGTATAATTCCTGGCAATAATATATGTTCTCCTTTAAATATCTTTTAAATATAAGGTAAACCTTCATGTGTTAGATCCTTGATTTTGCTAGTACAATTTAATAATTAACTTATTTTTTGATAGTTTTACACCTGCATATACTACATCCTGGTCTATTCTATCTTTTCTTATGGTCTCACACTCACCTGCTCCTCTAATCCCACCAAGTCCCTATTCCATTTTCCTTACTTTTGGGATTGTCTCAGATTTCACTTTGTAATCTATTGGACTTACCCTAGCTTGCTCATATGGGCATGAGTGTGGATCTTTCACCAGAGCATGAGGAACTGACCAGTGACTTCATCACTGAAGGTAATGACTTCCTCTGCATCAGCAACCATCAGCTCTAGGTGGAACAGTTTGAAGAGGTGATAGGACTTCAAAATTTTAGGCTTACTGGAAGTTGTTAGGTATTAAGGGTACTGCGTTTGAAAAGGCTGAGAAAGTGCGAGAAAGTGCGTGCTGTTACTGCTATTTACACATTTCACTCTTGTCAGAGCTACTTTTCAAAAGGCCTGTCATCAGATATATCCCCTTTGAACACAACGGGGAAAACTTGTATTTTCTTTTTTTTTTCTTTTTTCTTTTTATTTTATTTTATTGTATTTTATTTTATTTTACAATACCATTCAGTTCTACATATCAGCCATGGATTCTCTTGTTCTCCCCCCTCCCGCCCCCCTCCCCTTCCCCACAGCCCACCCCCCCCCCCATTCCCACCTCCTCCAGGGCAAAGCCTCCCCCAAGGACTGAGATCAACCTGGTAGACTCAGTCCAGGCAGGGCCAGTCCCCTCCTCCCAGGCTGAGCCAAGCAACCCTGCCTAAGCCCCAGGTTTCAAACAGCCAACTCTTGCAATGAGCACAGGACCGGGTTCTACTGCCTGGATGCCTCCCAAACAGATCAAGCCAATCAACTGTCTCACCCATTCAGAGGGCCTGATCCAGTTGGGGACTCCTCAGCCATTGGTTCATAGTTCATGTGTTTCCATTCATTTAGCTATTTGTCCCTGTGCTTTATCCAACCTTGGTCTCAAAAATTCTCACTCATATAGACCCTCCTCTTTCCAATAACGTATTGGACTCCCGGAGCTCCACCTGGGACCTAGCCATGGATCTCTGCTTCCAGATCCCTCTGTCATTGGATGGGGTTTCTAGTATGACAATTAGGGTGTTTGGCCATCCCATCACCAGAGTGGGTCAGTTCGGGCTGTCTCTCAACCATTGCCAGCAGTCTATTGTGGGGGTATCTTTGTGGATTTCTGTGGGCCTCTCTAGCACTTTGCTTCTTCCTATTCTCATGTGGTCTTCATTTATCATGGTCTCCTATTCCTTGTTCTCCCCCTCTGTTCTTGATCTAGCTGGGGTCTCCCGCTCCCACAAGCTCTCTTTCCCTCGACCCTCGCCCTTCATTTCCCCCACTTATGTCCAGGCTGTTCAAGAAGATCTCATCCATTTTTCCATCATTGGGCGATCCCCGTGTCTTTCTTGGGGTCCTGTTTTCCAGGTAGCCTCCCTGGTGTTGTGAGTAGCCGTCCAGTCATCCTTGCTCCACATCTAGTATCCTCCTATGAGTGAGTACACACCATGTTTGTCTTTCTGAGTCTGGGTTACCTCACTCAGGAGGATTTTTCTAGAACCATCCATTTGCCTGCAAACCTCATGATGTCATTGTTTTTCTCTGCTGAGTAGTATTCCATTGTGTATATGTACCACAGTTTATTTATCCATTCTTCAGTTGAAGAGCATCTAGGTTGTTTCCAGGTTCTGGCTATTACAAACAATGCTAATATGAACATAGCTGAGCAAGTGTTCTTGTGGTATGATTGAGCATTCCTTGGGTATATGCCCAAGAGTGGTATAGCTGGATCTTAGGGGAGATTGATTCCCAATTTTCTAAGAAAGCGCCATTTTGATTTTCAAAGTGGCTGTACCAGCTTGCATTCCCACCAGCAGTGGAGGAGAGTTCCCCTAGCTCCATATCCTCTTCAGCATAAGGTGTCTTCAGTGTTTTTGATCTTAGCCATTCTGACAGACGTAAGGTGGTATCTCAGAGTTGTTTTGATTTGCATTTCCCTGATAATTAGGGATGTTGAGCAATTCCTTAAATGTCTTTCAGCCATTTGAGTTTCCTCTGTTGAGAATTCTCTGTTTAGTTCTATCACCCATTTCTTAATTGGACTGTTGGGCATTTTAATGTCTAATTTCTTGAGTTCTTTTATATATTTTGGATATCAGTCCTAATCCACACACCTATGAACATATAATTTTTGACAAAGAAGCCAAAAGTGTACAATGGAAAAAAGAAAGCATCTTCAACAAATGGTGCTGGCATAACTGGATATCAACATGTAGAAGGCTGCAAATAGACCCATATCTATCACCGTGCACAAAACTTAAGTCCAAGTGGATCAAAGACCTCAACATAAATCCAGCTACTCTGAACCTGCTAGAAGAGAAAGTAGGAAGTAGTCTTGAACACATTGGCATAGGAGATCACTTCCTAAATATAACACCAGTAGCACAGACACTGAGAGAAACAATCCAATCAATCAATGGGACCTCTTGAAACTGAGAAGCTTTGTAGAGCAAAGGATACGGTCAAAAAGGCAAAGTGACAGCCTACAGAATGGGAAAAGGTCTTCACCAACCCCACATCTGACTGAGGACTGTATTTTCTTTACCTAGTCTTCCATTCTTAGAACTTATCATGTTGGAACAAAATGGAAGAAAATTTGAAAACACAGCTTTGATATGTATCATTTTGTGTTCTTTGGCATGTGCTTCTTTACCAGTCATGAATATGAAATGCTGAAGAATTACAGATTTTATACCTAAGATTATAAAGATGAAGAGAGTTGTTCTATAAGGAATATTTGGTATGTGGATAGTCTTCCAGTTACATTAATGCTTGTGATCTTTCCTTTTTAACATATATATATATATATGATATATACATACATGTAAGATATATATAAGATATGCATATCTTTTCCAAAAAGCATCAAATTAGAATCTTGAAGCTCACCATTTGTCTCATGGCCCTAATACCCACCTAAGCTCTGCGACTCTTTTCATCTTCCAAAGACTGCCTTCAGCTTGCTCTTCTGCATTGCCATGTTCTGGCCAGTGTTTAGAGACTGACCTGGGTACTGTGCTCTTATGTTTATTTACATACTATAATTTTCACCTTAAATATTTCTCAAAATTCTATATGACAAATCTGGTTCCTAGAAGTGTCCATATGAAGCGATGGAACCCTTAGGAATTGTGTCCTAGCAGTGGCCTTCAGGTCATTCAAGGCAACATTTCAAAGGGGACAGTGTGAAGAAAGCCTCTTCATTTTTCTTTTCTCATCTCAGTCATGAGGTGGGAAGTTCTGTTTTGCTGGGCGTCTGCAGCCCTGATGTGCTGCCGTGCTTTCAGCCCCCAAACAGTAATGATGATAAAGAAATGAAACTTCCTAACTTCCTCTAGCTGACTGGGTCACAAGTGTCTAATGTAGTGACAGAAAGCCCCCTAAGCATATCACATACCCTTTGGCCCCATAATAACAAAGAAGTTGAGGATAAAGAAAAGCTTTGTGTCTCTTTTCTGTGGGAAGGAAAATGAACTGAAATGATCTCCCTAAAATCACATAAAAGGTAAAGTTTGAGCTTCACTCCAAACCAGCATTTCCGTCAGCATTTTTTTTTCTCCGGGACAGGGTTTCTCTGTGTAGCTTTGCGCCTTTTCCTGAAACTCACTCTGTATCCCAGGCTGGCCTCGAACTCACAAAAGTCCACCTGTTTCTGCCTCCCGAGTGCTGCGATTAAAGACGTGTGCCATCAGCATTTGATTCCTAGTATTCTTGCACTCAAGGCCCTGACTAGCTGGTAGACATCCATTCGGGCCACCTGGCACCTTGCAGGCCGGACAGGTGGATCCCATCATGATGAGCAAATATGTAGTGGAGAAATGAGAGAGAAAGAGAAACGGAATGGTTCATGTGCTGTGGAAAGAGGCAGAAAGGAAGAAATGAAGGAGGTGAGGAGTAGACTGATATTGAGACCTGCTTGCCACCTGGGGCAATGGTGATGTCCAGACTGGGTTGCTACCAAGGCTATGTAATGATCCTTGGTCCTACCACAGTCAGGGTCTGTGTGGATGTCCGTGGCCCACGTTGTCACCAAAGGCCATAAGGATGCCCAGTGTCTGAAATGCCACTTGTAGCCATGTAAGTGTCCAGGGGCCACCATCAGAGCCACGTTGATCTGGTTGACCCGTTCTGCCACGTGGGGTATGGTGTGGTCCAGGCCTGAGTTGCTGCCAGGGAACATATCTGGGTCTGTGGCCCTTCAGCCGCCAGGTCTGAGCTAACGTCTGCGGCCTGTGTTGCTACAAAAGGCCATGTAGCATGAGTCTTAGAGAGTCTTATTAATAAAATCAAACCTCAGGCCAATTATTAGGGTGAACACTGGAAGGTCAGAGAGACAGAATAAGCCACAGCTACCTCACCTCACCGGATCCTCAGCTGGTCTTGCTTCCTCAGACTGGAGGCCTCTGTGTCCTCATATCCGAATGGGTCTCAGCTGAACTGCTGCTAGAAGCCTAAATGCTTAACCAGGCCAAATGCCTCTCCAGGGCAAATGCCTCTCCAGGGCAAATGCCTCTAGTTTCTGGTCCTCACGCCTTATATACCTTTCTGCTTTCTACCACCACTCCCTGGGATTGAAGGCGTGCTTTCTGGGATTAAAGGTGTGGGTCACCACGCCTGGCTGTTTCCCATGTGGCCTTGAACTCACAGAGATCTAGAGAGATTTCTGTCTCTGGAATGCTAGGATTAAAGGCGTATGCTACCACTGCCTAACCTCTGTTTCATATTGTGGCTGTCCTGTTCTCTGACCCCAGAAAAGTTTATTAGCATACACAATATTTTGGGGAACACAATACCACCACAAGGCCACATGAAAGCCTGGGGTCTGGGTCATAACCTCTGGCCTTGTCGGGGTCCAAGGGCTGTGGCACCTCCAGAGCCCTGCTGGTTGGGGCGACTTGTGCTCCCTACCATGCCCTGGTGTTGTCCAGGTCCCAGGCTGGTGCTGAGAGCCATTTCTGGGTCCATGGCCCTACAGGACTCATGGTCTGAGTTGACATCTGTGGCTCCTGGTGCAACCAAAGGTCATGTGTTGGACTGGGGTCTGATCAGCCACCAGGGACCATATTGATGCCTGAAGGCCACGCTGCAGCCATGGCCATACAGATATGAGTGGCACACGCTACTACCTGCTGCCATAGTAAGGTCCGGGCCAGACCTGCAGCTGGGGACCATGTCTGGGTCCATGGTCTTACCGCAGTTGGAGTCTGTGCCAAAGTCCAAGTCCTGTATTGCTACCAAAGTCTGCACAGAACCCTAGGGTTGGGGACGGAACCTGAGGCCTTTTTGGTGTCCAGGATCTAGGACATTACCAGAACCATCTTAAACTGAGTGGCCAGTGCTTCCACCTGGAGCCAGGATGTCGTCTGGGCCCAAGCTGCTGCCAAGAGCCATGGCTGGGTTCATGGTCCAGCTGCACCTGGGGTCTGTGTTGATATCTATATCACCTCAGAGGACCATAGAAACCATGCGTGATGAAATCAGAGGGTCATCCTGAACTGGCCCTACCCTTCACTGGCCTAGGGAAAGCAGGCCCTGCCTCTTGCTGGACACTGAAGCAAGAGAACCAGACCTGGACCCTCCCGGGAGAGCTGACGCCTACTCTCAACAGAGATTGCCCCACCCCTCACCATAGCTGAGGGAGAACTGACCCTGATGGCATGGTGTAGGGGAGCGGCGCTGCCCCCTCTCCTGAGGCTGGTGGCCTCAGTGACACAGACTGATCAGCTCAGCTACCACCCAGGCCCACAGCCAGGCCTTAGGCTGGCTCACCCTAGATAGCATCTACCCCATCTAAGACCTGCTGGAGTTCATGAAGGAACTCTTCCTGTGAAATGATACCAACAGGATCTCCATGACTCTGGGCAGCTGCAGGATATCCCAGTGGATTTTCAGTGAGGATCCAGTGAGGATGGTGTACTAGAAACCAGAGGCCTTGAACCAGACCAGAGACTCATTGCAATGAATATTTGTAATAAAGATGACTAGACAAAAGGATATAATGTGTGACAAGCCAGTCTCATTGCCACCAGGAAGAAAGAAGAGTTGTTGGAGAGGCTGGAAAGGAGAAACAAAGAGACGGGTTTTGTTGTTATGTTTTTTTTTTTTTTTTTTTTTTTTTTTTTTTGGTTTGTTCTTGTTTTTGTTTGCTTGCTTGTTTTGTTTTGTTTTGATATTTTTTTCAATTTTCTTTTGTGGGGGCCATTTCAGGGGTGAGAGGATATGGGGAGACTGGGAGTTGAGTGGAATTAGGGTGCACGATGTCAAATTTCCAAATGCTCAATAAAGAATAATGTTTTAAAAAATTACAATATTCTTCAATTTTACTGACAATTATCTTTTGAATAAGTGTCTTTAAACAAATTGTCATTACTTCATCATTATAATAAGATGCATGTTTCTATTAAAATAAACATTTGACCACTAAATTAAAAAGGTTAAAATGCAAACATTTACATCGCAATACAATTCATAACTACCCCATCAAGTTTCAGTTTTCTTATGGCTTTAAAAGTATCTACAATGTTTATATTCTCTATGTAATACTTAAATACATCATAATTCATAAACATTTGAATGATATAAAATTATATATACAGTGTGTATTAATAGCAGAGAAAACACCAAAATTAAACAATTCTATACATATCAAAATATATCAATAGTGTGAATTATTTAACTATAGATTATATATCAGTATCTTATGATCATTCAAAAACATTAGATAAAATATTAAATTATTGTCTAAAACATCTTCCCAATTTTTTTGTTTAATCAACATGCTACTGTAGTGGTATTGGTTGTTCTATTCTGACTATAATTCAAACCAATTAGGCATTTCTGAACAGTACTTAATAATAGATTTTCACATTTTCAGTGAAGAACATATAGAACTTTCTGGAAAATGTGATGGGAAGTTAGAAACCTTGGAGTTAATATCAAATTTCCCCCTGGGAAGTAGTGCTAATAGTCTTCATTTTCAACTTATAAGATGTGCGCATTATCAACATTATGTACTCCATTTAAAAGAACAGTCTTCATGAGAGAAGGAATCCCATCAGGTGCTCATCCCTCTACAGGGAAAAGAAGGCAATCCCCAGAAAAGAACTCAAGGTTTTGTTTTATTTTGTATCATGTTATGTTACTATTGTTATGATATTGAGCCTATAAAGGGCTATTAATTTTACACTAAGTTTTAGAGTTATACTATGGACTATTCTAGACCATTCTTAACTAAGTATTCTTTATTGTCTTAACAGGAATTAAGCATATTATTCATATAAAAGTAAGGCCCTGGTTATATATCTCATGTGATTATGACCATCATTTTTTTCTTTCTAGTAGTTTTAGCTCCACCTAATTTTGCAACAAATTAAAGAAACAGAAATATTGATCTTAGCTTTTAAAATAAAAATACATTGAAGATCAATGATTTGGGTTTCTCTATTTTTTGACTGAGTTATTCAATCATCTGATCCTGTGACTTCATTAAAACAGAAAAATTCAATGTACTTTGGCACAAGCTATTTTGGGGGTGTGAAACTCTGCTAGACAGACTATTCAATTCCTGGGTATGTTCATTCAGAACTAGAATTATGATAGGTTAATTACTAACCTAGAAGTATATATTTCTATAAATTACTATAGAATAGATATTGGTTTAAAACACACATTTATATCTCCCTGTTCCATGGATTAGGAAGACCAAAAAAAATAATAAATAAACAAAACTAATCTCTGATGTTGAGTAAGTGTGAGCACACTTTATGATTTCTAAATAACTGCTACATATCAATATATGCACAAGGTGGCAAACAAAGAGAAAGTACACAACCTTAGAATATCTAGATTCATAAAAGTCCTGGTCAAAATATCTAATCATCTCTCATTATCCCAACACACTCACTCCCAACATCACTTTGAGGAGCTAAATTTTAGCATATGGATTTTAAAGAATCCAACTAGTCAAGTCTATTTGAACAAGTTAATTATTGATCCAACAGTAGTGCCTGAAATATTAGTACATTTATAGCATGTGTGTATGTACACACACACACACACACACACACACACACACACACACACACGCACACACATTATGAGGGGACACCTATAAAAAATCCAGTTTATTTTGAGTCAAATCAATTAATTTTGAAATTCATGTAAATAGTGAGTAAAATAAGTTTTTAATGGTTCTGTTTTATTCCAATTAAAACCATATTTTAAAAGTTACAATTAAGTTCTTCAAATCTATGAAGGTAATTTATTTTGTGACCAAGTGTTTGGTGTAGGCCAAGCATTAACTTTGATTTAAATATCATTAATTTATTCAGTATTTCTGAGATTATATTGTTTAGGAAGCTTCTTTTTTCTATTTTATTTTTCTGTGCTCACTAAATTTTATCAGTATTTTTTTCTGACATTTAGTTTGTTAAACTATGAGTAACCATCATTCTCTTTTCATATCATGTGCAGATCATGTAACATTTTGTGAAAAATAGCATTTACATAATGGGACAAAATGAATATGCATAATGGAAATATTGAAAATCCCCATTTTCCTTCAGAGAAGTGTACTTCATAAAATTCTGTTCTGCTTAAGCAATTCTGAACCAATACTATGCACCTCAGTTGTGAACAATATGTAATAATATTTACTGAAAAATAAACAGAAAAGTAAACAACTCACTCACTAAAATCAATTGTAAGTAACTCCAAGTGGGTCCATTTTGGCTTTCATAGTTCTGCTTCAAAGGCTTTAGATTTCCTTGGGTACCCGTCTTCAGTGAAGGCTATTTCACAATAGTTGATTCTATATTTGTGTGAAACTCACTTATCA
Organism: Peromyscus melanophrys; assembly: GCA_902168415.1. Taxonomy (NCBI): domain Eukaryota; kingdom Metazoa; phylum Chordata; class Mammalia; order Rodentia; family Cricetidae; genus Peromyscus; species Peromyscus melanophrys. Next base: position 31,044 of record CABHPR010154889.1, on the reverse strand, counting down.
GAGAAGGATATTAAGCTTCCATCATAACTTAATCATGTATGTTTTTATGATCTGTATTAATTACAGTTTTAGTAATATGTAAATATAGGTTAAAAAATCAAAACCATTTTTAAACAATGAGGACATTTGCACTAGTAAGAATTTTTTATCAAAGACATGAAGTCTCGGGCTTTCTGGTGTGGTGGTGTCAGATACTCCATCTACATTTTCTATTATTAGATTGAACGTCAACACAGTGGAAAGGATGTTCTTGCTGTCACGGGGCATATACTTAGACTACATCTGAACATTATTTTTCAGGAAGAAGCGTTCAATGATTTGATCACTTGTCACGAGGCTCTTAGGGAACGATCTTACAAAGAGTTCAGGTTCCTTTTCTGTTTTTAATCTCGAAAACAATGAACAAAGGACCCACTTTTTAGTACAGCATTGTAAAACCCAAGTATTTTTCAAAAATCCTTAGGAATAACAGGAATTATAAAAAATTTTCTTTACCGTTCATTTTCATCTGTATAACTCTCCTTACTGATGTTGTTGTTGTTGCTGCTTTTCTATTCCACTCTGTTCAATTTGCTCTGATTCTTAATAGGCATGGAGGGAACTGGTAAACATATTCCCTGGTAGCTACCATCAAAAGAAGCTCCCAGACAAGTTAAGGAGTAAGCAGTGCTGGTGAGTTTACCATGGAGAACAACATTAAGCAGATGGCATCCAATAGCTGCAATCTCCCCTACAATGAATGCCTCTTGTCATTGACTGAGTACCGCAGCATCTCAAAAACCAATATTAAATCACAATGTTGCAAGATAGAAGTTGCTTCCACTTCTTTGGAATGTTGGACAAACAAATGATAAATATGTGAAAATCTCTGGCAACTATAGACTGTGTTTTGCATGTCTATATGGAGAGAAAGAACTAAAGAAATAAGAAATTAATTTTCAGCATCCTGTGAAATCTTAACAAGTTTTACCCTTAACAAGTTCTCCACACAACAGCTGCATGTCAACACTCTTTGTGCTAAATAATTTGTGTTCATACATGCTATTTCCTACCTGACAAAGAATAATGTATGTCTCTTTTCACAGACTAGGAAAATATCAGTTTTGGGACAGTAATTATTAGAAATGCACACCATAATTCTTCCCTTTCATTTTGACACCACATGGTCAACATGTGCATGTCTTCCTTGTGGCCTAATGTTTAGATTCTTTTACAGTTATGCTTTTCATCCAGTTACATGAAACTTTGCATTGAGAGCTTTGAATAAAAGACATAAAAAGTTTTCAGAATTCATGATTCATTTTGTGCAGGAATAAGTTTTGGCTAGTTGTTATGTTTATAGCAAGTTATACCGAATTCACCATTCAATAGCAACAGAACTTCAAGTAACAAGTTCTGATCCTATCATAAATGTAAAAACACGAAGTACCAGCTGCTGTCACCCAAGCTTTTCATTTCCTTAGATTGCTTTGCCAATGTTTCTTCCATTGGAGAAACTTCTCAGTTCAATTTAGATCTGCATCTCCAGTCTTGTCTTGGATAAACAAAATTACCTAAAAGACCACATGAAACTTTCTTACCCTGATATGTTGATAGAGAGTTTATATGAATTTATATATTAAGAGGATTTAAATTTAAATTGCTGGATCAGTGCTTACAATTTTCTCCTGTGTCATTAAATCTTAATGTCTATAGAAAGTAAAATAAAGTTAAAAGAGGAAAAAAGTAGTAGTTAACAAGAATATCATGGCCGGGCGGTGGTGGCGCACGCCTTTAATCCCAGCACTCGGGAGGCAGAGCCAGGCGGATCTCTGTGAGTTCGAGGCCAGCTTGGGCTACCAAGTGAGTTCCAGGAAAGGCGCAAAGCTACACAGAGAAACCCTGTCTCAAAAAACCAAAAAAAAAAAAAAAAAAAAAAAAAAGAATATCATTACAGAAACTGGTTGTAATATCCAGTAAATTTTACAATTCTGTGTAGAATGCGATAGCCTTATTTGTTTCCATTGAAAGAAATGGGAAACAGAATATGGCTAGACATTTAGAAATCTTGATTCTTCAGAATGTCACGCTGAATTTTCCTAGTCTTCAAGAAAGAGGCATGAAGTTAGTTTGTTAAAATAAAATAAAAAGATCAACTTGCGGGGCGTTGGTGGCGCACACCTTTAATCCCAGCACTCGGGAGGCAGAGGCAGGCGGATCTCTGTGAGTTTGAGGCCAGCCTGGGCTACCAAGCGAGCTCCAGGAAAGGCGCAAAGCTACACAGAGAAACCTTGTCTCGAAAAACAAAAAAAAAAAAAAATAATAAAATAAATAAATAAATAAACTTTTTGGAGTAATGTTAGACTGCTTAATAACATCTCAGGAATTTGGAAGACAAAATAGTTTAAAATCTTGAAAGTTATTTTGGAATTCTAATTCAATTACCAGAAATTAAGCAACTAATGAAGAAAGAATTTCCAAACTTATAAAGATGAAATAATATTTCCTCTGAAATTTTCCTCACAAAAAATTTAATTTGGGTACCTAAAAGAAACCTGTAGTGTATTGTATTCTCACTAACACTCATGCATTAAAAAGAGAGAGAGAGAGAGAAAGAAAAAAGAAAAAACAAAGTACCTGCCTTCTCTTTCTGCAACTATTTTTTTTTTTTTGACCCTTAATCTTCCACAACAATGCATTTCTTAGTATTCACACTCATGGGTCTCTCTCCATTGAGAAGAAAGAACACGGACATGCTTCCTACCCCACTTTATCTCAATCTTATTTAAAAGATAGGAAAACAAAATCCTTAGAAACTATCTGGCTATAAAATGGTCACCATATCATGAATCCCCTCGCCTGTCTTTCGAAGGGTGTGTGTGTAGTTCAAACCCCAATGGTTTTGCTTTCAATATATAAAGCTCTAAAAGAAAAGATTAACTTTTGCCAGGTATGGGAAGAAGTAGATGCATTCATGCTGAACTGAAATGTTTATAAGAAAGAAAAGCATTGTGGGATCAACATATCCACAGGGGAAACCAAACCAAGCCAAATTAAAAAAAAATACAAAAAAATTACTAAAGAGAAATAACTGTAAGGACTCTATATAATGCAGCTCCTGGGACTTTATTTTTGCAATACAATCAGATCTTACAAGTCAAGTCAAGCAAGAAAACCGTAACGGTGAAGCAAAAGGCCGGGTTTTGAAGTGTGAACATCCCATCTTCACTGTCTTCCTTCTTCCTTTCAGAGTGCACCCTCCATTATTTTTAGCACCAGTAATGACTCACTGTTATTTTCTAATCCACTGATAGTCTGTATCTATTTTAAATGAATGTTTTAAAATCCTATCGTGTCAGTAGCTAATATAATTAATATTCTTATTTAGGCCACTTAGTGATACAATCATTACTATTGCTTCACGCAGATGCCTTCATGATTTTTAAAGTATAAAATCAACATTCAAATAGGATTCTCTTTATTTAAATAGACTTATTAGAAATTTAAAGCAGATGAAGATGGTTTCAATGAAATGAATAAATAATTAAGGCAAATCTCTACACTTGTCAGAAACTCCATATTAAGAATCAGGTGAGGAGAGACAGCCTTCTGACAGAGCTGTCATTTTTTTTAGTTAAAGGTAATGTTAATTTTTTTCTTAATCTTGATGTTCTTTTCAAGTTTACTTGATCAAACCAAAAGCCCGCCTAAAAAAGCTGCCAGATAACTTACACAGGTAATAATCAGAACCTTTAATCACACATAAAAAGAGCTATTCAATTCTATGTATTGCAGGAATCTTAACAGGTTGGGAAGGCTGATTTCTGTACTTCCAGCAGTTTTAGTCATTGATCAAGTTGTGAAATAAAATAACAGATTGCATTTTACAAACTGGTCACTAGCAATGCCTCGTCAGCAGACCTAGACAATAATCCCTGAGTGTTGGAGGACCGCAGCCGTTAATAACCTGGCTTGTTAGTTGAAAGCTGGCAAAGTCTCAAGCATTTAAGAGGATTACGGCTATAAACCATATTAATTTTTTTCTTAGCATTCAAGCCCATGGTGATGGAGAGCTTTTATAATAGAAATGGTGAAGTCAAACACAACAAAAAGCCACACAATTCTGTTTTGGTTAGTAAGAGATTTTACAAGAGGCAAATAAAAGTCAGGCTTCAGCCTATTAAATTGGAATGTTAATTTTTGATAAAAATAATTTTAATTGCAAATCCTGAAAAATAAAATGAGACATTATTTTAGAGAAGTCTGCCAAAGGGATTTATTTCTATTAACACTTGTTCATACAGATTTTTTAAATTGGCTTCTCACTTACTATGGAAAGTATTAGGCAAAAAGCCCAATAAAATCAAAGCTTCCAACTTTTGACCTTAGAGAAATTTATCAGTCGCTTGTCTGTCACATGAAACAACATGTGAAAGCTAAAACTGAAGACTGAACGAGCTTCATCACTGTATACTAGCTGCAAGGTTGTGTGTCAATCATGTAACCCTCCACTCCTCATCTTACTTACCTATAAAATGGAGCTCATATCGCCATGTAACTCAGAATTATTCAGCGTATTGTGTGATTTAGTATTTGAGCAATTCATGAAACACTTCTCTTCACAATAGAGATCATACATAAATTGTATGTAAAATAATTCATGTTAAAGAAAGATACATTACAGATATGAAAATATTAAGAATTTTAGAGGTGCACGCTGAAAAGGAAGAAGAAAAAAACAATTTACCAGAGTTTTTTGAATTTTAATGGACAGAAATTTTGAGAACATACGTTCAGCTAATTTTAATATTCTAATGTGGCAATATTATATATTCTATCCAAAATTAAGTTTTTGCTGACTAAAACATTAGTTTTAAGGACTATATCTTTTGAATGTCAGAATGCCCAGTGCTATTAAAAAAAATACTTACAAAATACACCAGGAGGAGGAAAATAAAATATATGAATTTGCCTGAATATTAGGTAAGTACACATCCTAGAGATTCTTATGCGGTTGTTATTATATGACTGACTTAATACATTTACACTTCCAGGAAATTCTTTTGAGAACATATTATTAAGAAATAATACATCATCAAGTGGAATCACTGTGCATTGCTCCTATTGAATGCATAGTGATTTTGCTGATTTTATGGGAATACTAAAAAGTGCCATGTGATTTAAATAAGTCATAATATCAAATTGGTTCCTTGATTTCTGTTTCTTTTCGGATCAGAATAACAGTGTTTATATTTAAAGAAATCATACACAGACACTCTAGTTATCAATACTCTGTTTAGATTATTGTCGACATTACTATTGTTATTATTATTACTATTATTATTATTATGCTTGAGAGAAACAGAATAATAAAATGCTATGGAATTAAATGTTTTTTCTATAGAAATGTTGAATGAAAGATAAGTACACTGTACCAACTGGAATGAGTATTTTTAATTAGAATATTCATTAATTTATTTAAGATGAATGTGTATGTGTGGTATGTGTGATCATGTATGTATATAGGGTGGTTTATGTGTGATGTTAGTGGTCAGAGGACACAGCGTGAACAGGGCCTCATCAGGAAGCTGTTTTTGAGCAGTTGGTCAGTGATATAAATTTATGATGATAAATGAAAACAATTTGCCGATATGTAAATAAAATCTACTCAAAATTGTTGTATTTTCAGTTTTCCTCAGTGTGCTCTATAGTGTTTCATTCTTAGTACACTCTGTAAATGGCTGTTGCCATCTCTCCTGTTTTTTAGATGAGAGAAATGACTCTGCAAGCTAAAATGGTCTGTTCCAGGTCACACAAGTCACAAACAATATGCCTAGGTCTCACGCTATAGTGTCCAATGAAATAGTCCTTTCCCACAGTAAAATAAATTTTAAAAAGTCTTTTGTATGTGAATGAGTAGGTGCATTAAATTATCACATATGAATTAAAGATATATATATATAATAGTAAGAATAAATTTATTTCAATCTTTTGAATTAATGAGAATTGGAATAGAGAGTAATTCTGTATCTCTAAAAGGATAGTTTATGAAGTTATCTTCACAATCATTTTCCCGTAGCTGTAGCTACAGACCAACTTCTCACATGCTTCTTTCTACATGTAACTAGTGCTTCAGTACCGCAGGTTTGCAAGGCAAGTGGTGAGCCATCTCATCAGCCGAAGCCTGGACATTTCTCTTTGATTGAAAGTTGTGGGAGGCCCCTACAGCTGGCAGTGAAAATGATCTGGGTGAGAGAAGAATGAAACTTGGTTCAGCCTGACTTAGGTAACCAGTGCTGAGCCAAGACTTCTTGGAGTACGACGTTAGCTGCTTAGTTTTTGTCATATTTAAACATAGCGCAATTTTGGAAAAAGCTTTTCAGATAACAGTTAACTCAGCCCTGTGAGTACAACAAAGTTTATAACATGTTTACATCTGAAGCTCTTTACAAAGTTCATATGGCTTCATCAGTAAGATGGGTTCTCGTTGGCTTAGAAACATTGCTCAAGGTAAAGGTCTAGGGAGAATTACTGAGGTAAACATGATGCCTGTGGGAGTCGGAATGGCCTGACCCTAAAAGAACATAGAGGTCATTTAGGTTATTTTAAAGTACAAATCATATATCTCACTAGGATGAGTTTTATGGATTAGATGCAAGGCTCAAGGTTTTAGTGGGGGAAGTCTGGAATGAACAAACATAATATTTTGGGTGATATAGACAGAGCACTGGTTTAATAGGTAGCAAAGGATTACAGGTTGTAAACTACATTTTCCTGAGAATTCCTGGAGAACAGCCAAATATCTCTTCCTTTGGGGAGATCAGCGATGAGTTTTCCTTTTCCTGGCTTCTCCAGTGCTCATCTGTGTGCACAAGGACCTTGTTGTCCTCTATAGAGGGTCAGGAAGTGTTAATTGTAAAATGGAAGAGAAAAAAAAAAAAGGTAAGTGCACACCACAGGACACAAGAGCCAATAAACAAAAGCTCCAAAGACAAAGGTACAATTTGTGTACTAAAACAGAGACAGTAATAGAGGATTGATTGTATCTCAAAGTATAAAGTAAGCATGCCTGGTTTTTAAACCACTATAAAATGATTAAATAAAGGTTACTGAGAATGGTATATCTTCTCTTCAGAAGTAAAACAAACATCGTATAGCTATATCCCTAATCAAAAGGTGAATTTTGAAAAACAGCAAGGAAATAAATACACATTAATAGGAGGGAAATTTGGCAGGAAACACTGAAACAAGGGAGTTGCTTTATGTCATCCGGAAGCAGTATTTAAGTCCTGCTCTGACTGTTGCAACGCTGTGTGAGGAGAAGCTGACCTCAGTGACAGAGATTCTTTCTTGTAAGATTGCGTGCCCTCTTACAAGGATTTCAACCCAGCTGAGAGGTTTTATACAGCTTCTGGGCTGTGTTTTATAGAAATAAGATTACGAAAAATGAGAAATATATGGAGAAGTTTTTACAGCAAATAACAACAATTTTGAGGACTTGATAATTCCATACATTATCATTTTCCTGGTTGAGTTCTAGACTAGGAAACCATTATTTTTAGAAAAAATACAAAGTATAAATAAAATCTGTAATTTAATTGGTGGGAAAAGGTGATTGCTTATATGCTTATCTCTTTTTCTCTGTATGTAAATTCTACATTATGAGTGCTTTAGAACAAAGAATTGATCTATTAAAAGTATCACAATGATTAGTCTGTAACTTCACTCTCTAACATGGGGTTGATTCTTCATATTACAGTAAGAACATTTGAAACACAGTATTTTCTTGAAAATCAAAAGAGAAGATTTTTAAACTTTTATCTTATTTCATATGAAAAATCCTGTCTGGAAGAAAACTCAGAATAAGAGAGCTTATAAAAATGAAGAGAAATGATTTTTATTTTTCTATTGTCACTGGATCAAAATCATAGGGACACATCTATGGTCCCAAGACACACTGAGAAGCATATGAAAGCCTTTGCTTCTGAGAGAAGGCCACATGCCTGAGCTCTTACAACTTAAAACAGTGTTGTACCCGCTGCATTTACCCAACAAATACACATATATTTCAGACTTAAATTAATGAGTAAAGTTTATCTTGTGAATGAGTGTATGTAGTAATATATGACTCCTATATTAGATATTTTTACAAAGTTTAGAGCTAACTGGATATTTTCTTTAGAACAGGACAATAACAGACAGCAATATAATTTCAATGTCCATAACTATGTATGCAAGAGTTCTGTGCAAAATAGATCACAGGAGTGCAAACACTGTATTTTAACCTTCAGTTAATCAATCATTTTACTGTTGGAAAGTGAAACTAGTTTTCTTTCACTTTTAGATTAGTTAGAAATCAGAGCGACAGTCAAACATCTAAATTATGTGTGTGTGTGTGTATTTCTTAACTATTTCATGATGATTTTAGGACACACAAAATAGAAATGTAACAAAAAGGTGCTTGGAGTAAAAGGTTGACTGAAAAGCTACGTAGTTTGAATGAATTGCTTTTGATGCACAATGGTAATACAATGGAAGATTTCTGTGATATACAGGTTATAATTAAAATTTACACTTAAAAAATTTAAGTCAGGTTTACAGTAGATCTCTCAGTGCTTTTCAAGTATGCCAATTTAGTAAATTAGAAATGTGAACAAAAGGGTAGAATATACTATTGTGTTTTTAACCTATTTTGAGAAATTATGCTTGCCAGCAGTTCTCTGTATTTGTAGTCAGAATGTCAGAAGGCTTAATTATTGTAGATATTGATTGTTAATTACGCCTTCCTTACATTTTCAAGGGACTGTCACCAGCAGCAGACTACTTCTGTAATGTAAATTCAGATATTTATAAAAAGTCCTTCTAGAGCCTTAATACAAAAGTGTGAAATGTTTGCCCATATATGTTATTTTTACCGTATTTTATCTTTGATATTATAATACTATCACTTCTTTCCCTTTTTTATTCACTACGTCAAAACTATCCCATATATCCCTTCCTGCTCTTTCAAATTCATGACCTCTTTTTACAATAATTGTTGCTTTATGCATATATGTATATATAATATATGTTTTATTTTTCCCAAATCACAATAATCGTTCAACTACTTTAATAGGTTAAAAATCAAGTTGTCTATTTGGTATAATATTTTAGATTATTACTGAATAATATTTTTTTCTCTATTGTTTTGCATAATATAATTGTGTGTGTGTGTGTGTGTGTGTGTGTGTGTGTTCCTATGTAGCTAGAGTTTTTCTGGTCCTGCCTGGCCCACAATAAGGACAAATCTCTCTCACTCGCCAGTCCTGCAGCCACTCAGACCCAACCAAGTAAACACAAAGAGACTTATATTACTTATAAACTGTATGGCCATGGCAGGCTTCTTGCTAACTGTTCTTATATCTTAACCCATTTCATTAATCTATAAGTTGCCATGTAGCTCATGGCTTACTGGTGTCTTAACATCTTCTTCTCATTGTCTCCCTGCCTCAGTCTTCCACTTTCCAGAATTCTCTTCTCTGCTTGTTCCGCCTATACTTCCTGTCTGGCTACTGGCCAATCAGCATTTTATTTATACAGAGCGATATCCAAAGCATTCCTAATTATATAAACTCAACCTGCTTAGTCTAAATAGCATTACATGTATGTATAAGTTTTCAGGACTGACCATTTGGTAGCACCATTCAGGCTCAAGAAGGAGAGAATAAACGGGCAGTCCTACTCAGCTATGCAGCTTATGAAACACAATGATCAGCATGGCTCAGTAACTCCAAGAGAGCAGCAGTGACATCCATACCTTGATGGGGACCAACCACTCTATAATTGGGCATAAGATCTGCTAAACAAGAAGGAGATTATGCCTGGTCCTGGAAACCTATCCGACTACTCAGGACTAGTAAAGTTATGGATCTTAGAGTATAAATTACAGACATCAATTACTCAACTAGAGTAATCCTTAGATAAAAATCTTCTTACCTGCCTAACTTATTATTCCTAGTAGTAATATATATATTAATCAATATATCTATTAACTATATTATATATCTATTAACTAACTATATTAATGGAAATAATATGGTATTTTTGTCATCCAAAATAAAATCTACCACATTGGTTAATATTGATAAATAAGCACATGGGTGAGTATCTATGATACATATTTTAAATACAACTGAAGTTTTATATTTCACTCCAGAATGTAATTAGTGAATGTATCTCAATCTCATTAAAAATATTAAATACAAATGAAATCATAAAGGATAGGGATGAGTATTGCTAGACTAAATTTATATTTCAACCTTTCACTTCTCAGTTGGAGGTCAAATCAGATTCTGTCCACTGAATAGGATGTATTGCACATATAAAACTTTTATAAAATTAAATGTCTTTACTGTTTTAAATATAGCCTCCTACTTTCCTCTTTTGCAGGGAATAAAGAAAATAAAAAAGGACTTCACCCTATATTAATAAAAGTGTTTCTTTGCATGTGAAGAAAATGTCACATAATCTATCTGTAATGGCAGATTAATATACAGTTGTTAAGACTCAGATTACTTTGAGTCTTCAAGTCTGGACAATAATTAGCACATACATAGAAGCATTCTGTTGAGAAATTCAAAGGTTGAATTGGTCTGTGCTTTAGTTAATGCATTTTTACTCCCAGTTTAGGTACTGGGAGACTAAATTTCCAGCTATTGTTATTTTGGATCTGTCATACAAGAATCGCTGGCATAATAGCTAATAGATTTAGAAAATATATTCAGTATACACTGATTTGGTGAGTGACAATATTCAATACTCCATGTAAAAACACCTTTAGTAATAAAATAGGATACCTTAAAGTAGATCAAATTGCTCCTGTGCTTAAAAACAAAGAAACAAACAAGAACACTAAAATGATAATTTTTTTTATTTTCAAATGTAATTTCAAAATTCAGAAACAGTGACTCCAGACCTGACTACAAGGGTATTATTGATGTGTATTCAAAGTGATCAAAACAGTTGTCTTTCTGTTTTATAATTAATTTAAAACTAAATTTCTAAGATTCTGTTGTTCAAAGGGTTTACTGAGATTCAGTTTACACAACTTGTCCATATAAGGTTTCAGTTAAAAAGCTGGAAAACTACCAGTGCTGTCTTTTTTAAAAATATAAAATGACTGTGTTTGGTGAAATTTTACATCACTGATGTTTTGCAACACAATGAGTCCTTTTCTATAACTTACATTGAATAACCAGCCAATTGTCTGAAGAAGACTGCACAACAAGCCAATATATGAAGACTGTATTTCTGTGACATTGAACTAAGGAAGATAATTGATAAGAAAATTAAACTAACCTGGAAACAGATGCAATAGACTATATGAACAAAAAATATTAATAATTTTTTAAAATAACCTGTTTTTTTAACTTGTCATAAGGCTTGACTAAATTTTTACCTCAATGAATCCATGTCAATTAATTTATTACCTCAACAAAGGCTAATGTCCACATTAGCCTGAAAATGTGAATTCCCTTTTTTATTACTCAATACCCTTTGAAATCATTTATTGGTACATAAGACCAGACTATTTTCTGTGTTGGAACACCTTTTCTGGCTTAGTTTAACTAAGAGTACTGTTGGTCAAAGGAATAAAAACTAAAAATCATTGTTTTTACTAATTCTAACTTATGAAAATATGGTTGAAATAAAAATATAGTCAGGTCAATTTATAAAAACTTTCTTCCTTGATTTTGAAAATTACTCTCTCTACCATTTCTAAACCTGTGATACAGAGATATATAATCAATAGATTCATTGTAAGAACAATATAACATGAAATAAGATTGAAAATTAAGTGCTCACTATTTCCGATCTATTCACTATGTCCTATCTATTATTGCTACCATTAAGTGCATTTCACATGAGAGCTGAGATATAGAGAACTGGGAGTCCTATTACACGTTCATAGTTTTATTCTGAACAATATATGACTATCATAGAATCTTCTATGTAGTCTTTATGGTAATGAAATACTATGTCCCTCTCTCTATTATCCAATCATCCTCTTTGTGTAGTTCATAGACTAGATTTTTCAACAATTTTGAAATTCACATCATTAATTCTATTAATCCATGGGCATAGGAGGCCTTTCAGCCATTGAGTATAATTTTCAATATTTCAAATAATAAATTAATTAGTTATAGGGTCCTTTCCATACATTATATTTTGATTATATTCTTTCCCCTCCCCAAACTCCTCCCAGAAATGTCCTACCACCCTACCCATCCAACTCTTTCTCCAAGAACAACAAACAAACAGACAAGCCAAAAAATGTCCAATCAAAACAAAAGCAAACACAAAACCATGGAGTCCATTTTGTTTTGACAACTATTCCTGAACATAGGGCCTGTGCTGGAGTGTGGATGGTATATCCAGTTTCTCTCTGTCAGCGAAAACTGATTTTTTTTCCCCTCTCAGGAAGTATCAACTACAAATAGCTTCCTGGTTGAGTAGGACTTTGTGTCCACTTCCCTTCTCATGCTGTGTTTTGTCTGACTTGAACTTGTTCAGGTCTTGTTTATGCTGTCACAGTCTTTGTGAGGTCATATGTGCATCAACTATGTTTTGTCTGTGTGACATCGTTTCTATGGCATCAAATACTACCTCTGACTCTTAAAATCTTTCTGTTCCTCTTCCAAATAGAGCACTGAGCCATAAAGGGAGGAAGCATTATAAAGCATTATAAAGCATTATCAATTTAGGGATGAGTGATCAAATATCTAACATACACTATACATTATCCAGTAGTAGGTCTCTGTGTTAATTGGCATCTAGTACAAAAGGCTGCTCTTAAAAGGGTCAAGTGATGCACAGATTTTAGTTGTCTAAGTTGGGGTTACTATTTTGATCATGAAACACCATGACCAAAAGATATTTGGGAAGGAAAGGGTATATTTGGTTTCTACTTCCATATTATAATCCCTCACAGAAATAAGTGAGGACAGGAACTCAAACTGGGCAGGAACCTAGAAGCAGGAGCTGAAAAAGAGGGCACGAGAGAATGTTGCTTACTGGCTTCCTCAGCTTGCTTTCTTTTAGAGTCCAAGACCATCAGCCAAGGGCTAGGCCCTGCCTCCATTGATCAGTTATTAAGAAAATGCCCTATAGGCTTTTCTGTTTACAGTCTAATCATCTGGCTACATTTTCTCAATTGAAATTTGATCTTCTCAGATGACTATAACTTTTGTTACATTGACATAGAACTTGCCAGCACATATGGGTTTAGCAATATGTCAGTCAGAGTAATTTTATCACTGTGTTCCTGTAGCATAAAAATAGTAATAGGCATTTGTCTAGCATCTATGACAGCCTTGGTTGGTCCCATACCACTTGGGACACTAGGACACTATTGCACAAGAATGTCTTGTAGGCTGGTAGATATTGTGGATCACAGTGTTCAAATCTGGGTGATATTTATGACTTATTTTGTTCCTTTTTTCTTTTTTTTTTCTTTTTTTTTTTTTTTTTTTGGTTTTTTGAAACAGGATTTCTCCATGTAGTTTTGGCTCCTGTCCTGGATCTCACCCTGTAGACCAGGCTGGCCTGTCTCTGATGTTAAAGTCCTCTCCTCCTATACACTGAGCATGAGGACAGCCTTAGCTATACCATGGAAACAATAATGAGAACAAAAAGCTTTTACACATCAATGGAAAAAAATAAATTGAGTGAAGAGAGAGCCAACATTTGTGAGAAAATTCTTTCTGCCTATAATATCTAGAATATACAGAGAAATCAAAGACATAAAAAACCCTGCAAAAACCAGTGAAGAGTTAGTTATCAAATAAAAATGTACAGATGGCAAATGAACATGAAAACAATTATTCATCATGCTTAGCCAACAGAGAAACAAAAGCAGTGTATTATTAATTGGAATGGAAATACAGGGTAGAAGGACACTCGCTGGGATGGGAAACATTGAGAAGGATCAAAGGAGTTTGTAGAGAGTCCATAAAATATGTTTATATCAAAATGCAGAAAAAGAACCAAATATTTTCACGTCTATAATATTTCATAAACAAAGAAAAACAGATCAAGAACAAAGTTAAAACAAAGTAAAATGAAAAACAAATAAAAACTGCGTTAAATTCTCATCTCTTCCAAGTCACATTGGCTATTATTAAGACAGTAAACTAAGGCAAATACTGGCCAGTAAGCATGGAAAAAGAAAATTTATTTTGCTATAGCCACTGTGGGAAACATTGTGGACATTATTTTTAAAAAAACAAAACCAATAGCACCAAAACTAAGAATAGAAGTACAGTACAACTCAGGATCAGCACTTGTGAGAGTATAAAGAACTCCAAGTCAACAAGTCAGCATGATACCCGCACTCTAGATAGGCTCGTTTCTTGTAGTACTATTTACATCAGTCAAGTTGTGGAGTCAGCACACATGACCAACAGTCTGTGTGTATCTCCTTTAATTTTATGTTGTTTCCTTGGTCTTCATGCCTGTTTTCTTGCCAATATCATGGCATTTTCTTTTTCTTATGTTTCCACATTTAATTGTTGTATGTGTTGTGTGCATGAGTATGTATGGTAAGTTAAATGCTATGGCTTTGGTAGGGGGCCTCGAGGCCAAGCTGCAGGAGTTAATTTGGATGTTGTCTTTGTCATGTGGACTCAGGGATTGAACTCAGGTTATCTGACTAGGAAGTAAGCACATTTACCCATTGATTATCTTGTCATTTTATGCTATTTTCCCTACAATGGTCCTGTAATATAATTTGAAACCAGATATGCTACCTGTAGGATTCCCTATTTTACTAATGAGTCTATTTTCCCTCTTTTACTGCTCAGAGTCTTCCATATGTCTTTTAAGATGAATGTTTATCTATCTATCTACCTATCTATCTATCTATCTATCTATCTATCTATCTATCTATCTGTCTGTCTATCTATTTATAGCTCTATGAATTTGGGGTTTTGGGTGGGGAGCATGAGAAAATTCTTAGATCTTGGAAATAACTTCAGCAAAATAGGATGATACAAAGTAAACATACCAAATCAAAAATATTTGATGGTTAAACCCATTAAAACTAACCAAATGAAAACAAAAACCTAGGAGTAGACTTATGCCTGGAAATGAAAGGTGTGAACAATATAAACTTGAAAAAATTGAATTGTTTGATGTAGCATGGTAATAATGGGTATAAGAATATTTGGTAAGATAAATGAAATACTAAGATAAAAAATTGAAAAAAAATTGAAATAAATACTGGAGATTACTCAAAAACCTAAAAACAAATCTACCATAAGATTCAAATGTACCACCTCTGAGTCCATACTGAAAGGACTTCATATATTATTACAAAGATATTTGTCCATCCATGTTTATTGATGCTCAATTTGTAATGACTAGAAATTGGAAACTGCCTAGATTTCCTTCAGCTGATAAATGGATAATAAATGTGTTTCATTTACATATGGAATGTTACTCATCTATTAAGAAATATGAAATTTGGAGTTAAATATATGCAGAGAGAAGCAATCATCCTGAATCATATAATCCAGGCCCAGAAAGACAAACATTGTAGATGCTTGGTTTTAAGATTCAGATAATGTATGTTTTATTTAGATTAATTACAGAGGTTACAGATACAGCAAGGAACCAGATGGAAAGGGGGACTCTTCCTAGGAATGGGAAATACATTGCAGTTTTAGAGATGGATACATGAAAAACTAGAATAGGAGAGTAAAACAGGGAGAGGGTGGGAGGGCAGAGTAGATGTAGGGGTGTGGGGAGGAACAGCTAACACTAAAGGACATTGGAAGAGCTGTGCAGAAACCCAGAGCTTCTTTAAAAATACATAGATATGAAAGTCATTTCAATAAGGTTGTGATATGATAAGGGAGAAAATGTTCTAACCAGACATCCTAGGCTACCAAGTAAAAACCCCGATACCAGGAATGGGTTTAGTAATGTGGATTGTTTGGCTAAAGGAGCCCTGTAGATTTCTCCCTTATTGCTATTGCTTACTCTCCACAAACTGTAGCTGAAATTGTCTCTGGTCCTGCCCAGCCCCACAGACCCTGCAGCCACTTATAAAATAATCACCCAGAAGCTTATATTAATTAAAACTGCTCAGCCATTAGCTCAGACTAGCTCTTACATTTAAACTCAGCCCATTTCTGTTAATCTATATGTTGCCATGTGTTCTGTGGCTTTACCTGTGTGCTGGTACATGCTGCTTCTTGGACAGTGGGCTGGCGTCTACTGACTCAGCCTTCCAGCCTTCCCACAATTCTCCTTGTCTGCTTATCCCACCTATACTTCCTGTCTGGCTACTGGCCAATCAGCATTTTATTTATCAACCAATCAAAGCAACACATTCACAGCATACAGAGTGATAGCCACAGCAACAACCTGGCAGTAGGGTTCTGTTTCTGAAGACACACCTTACTTATGTCACTGGATATAAAGAAATTGAGCAGGTGCTCAAGTAGAAACTTTATCTCTGTTGCCTAGAGTATATGATGATAGACTTTACTATACAGGTATAAGGACAAAATAACTGGGCTGTGGTGGTGCATGCCTTTAATCCCAGCACTTGGAAAACAGAGCCAGGCATCTCTCGAGTCCTGGGATCACAGGCTTACACAGCCATACAGCCATACTTGGCTAACATTTTTTTTTCAAAATAAGTGTTCAGATGTGTCTTAAATTTTGAAATATGGCAATACTAGAAATTAAATGCAAGGAGAATCTAGATTCAGACTTATTAATGCACACCAAAATTACCTTTTTTATACAAAAAATTACAAGTATTTGACAATTTTGTGAAATTGTGTGCTTTGGACTTATAAAAACTGTAGTTAGCACCAGAGTCAAAGAAAAAACAAACAAACAAAATCAATAACAACTTCAACAAAAATATGAGCCTATCCACCAACAACGTGAAGAAGAGAATACAAGTGAAACCTGATGCAGTCTCTCTGAAGTTGGAGCCTGGGGAGCTGGAGAGAAGTGAGTCAAGGAAAACAGGGCTCATTGATAAGAATTATGAGGGACAGAGAGCATTTGCTAGACATCTCTTGAGGGTCACTCATTTTTTCTGCTGTGACTGGACGGCTACTCACAACACCAGAGAGGCTACCTGGAAAGCAGGACCCCTGGAGGGACACAGGTATCGCCCAATGACGGAGAAATGGATGAGATCTGCATGAACAGTCTGGACGTGAGTGGGGGTAATGAGGGGTGAGGGGCGAGGGAACGAGAACTTGGGGGAGCGGGAGATCCCAACTGGATCAAGAACAGAGAGGGAACACAAGGAATGTTCATGGTAAATGAAGACCACATGAGAATAGGAAGAAGCAAAGTGCTGGAGAGGCCCACAGAAATCCACAGGGATGCCCCCACAATAGACTGCTGGCAATAGTCGAGAAATAGCCCGATCTGACCTACCCTGGTGATGGGATGGCCAAACACCCTAATTGTCGTGCTAGAAACCCCATCCAGTGACTGAGGGAACTAGATGCAGATATCCACGGTCAGGCCCCAGGTGGAGCTCCGGGAGTCCAATTGGCGAGAAGGAGGAGGGTTTGTTTGAGCAAGAGTTGTTGGGACCAGGGATGGATGGAATACAGGGACAAGTGGCCAAATGAATGGAAATACATGAACTTATTGAAAATCCATTCATTGTAGTCTGATAAGTTTGCCCTCTATACCTCTTGCCAGATCCTCTGCACCTCCCCACCTATACAGCACCATGCCTTCTTTTTGTTTCTCTTTAGAAAACAGACAAAAAAGCCAAACAAACCAGATTACTCAAAAACACAAACAATGAGAAATCACAAGATACATACATGATTGTGTGCACATGCACACACACACACACACACACACACACACACACACACTCCCTATAAAAAAAATGAAGCCACAATATATAATCAAAAGACCAGTAAGATGTTAAAAAAAATGGCCAAATGTAGAATCAGAGTCATTTCCACAGACATGTAGCCACATACAAGTAAAATACAAAATTAAGTTGTATGGTATAGTTTGTTAAACCACACGCTAAAAGAGAAAAACAAAAGATATTTCCAGCACAGAAAAATATATCAAATATAAAAATTTGAATATTTTTTTGATATATAAATTTTGATTTTTCCACATATACTAATATTTCTGATATGCCATTTTAAGGATAAGAAGCAAGACCTGGTGTTCATAGTAAAGCCGTACATTATTTTAGCCTTTTCATTCTCATCTTACTGTTCTATATTTGGCTTTGGTTCATAGTTAACTAGATTTTCTTTTGTCATAAAAAAGCAAATCAAACTGTGCTTATAGTAAAACCTTGTTTTCCCCTTTAGCTTCTCACTGTTTTAGTACAGACACAAAGGACAAGGGTTGCTTTTGGAAAATCACCCTTTAGGCAATCCTAGAAACCATGTATCTTTCTACAACTTTGGTTTTCATCATAGCTTTAAATTAATAAACTAGACTAATTCAAAAACTTTAATGTGGACTGTGGTATTGAAGAATGTGGATGAGGTATTTTCTGTTTTAAGTTGTACAGTGCTTGATATAAAAACAGGTTTTTCCTTTTTCATTTGTTGAAGACTATTGAATACCTTAATGCGCCATATTGACAGAGTAATAAAAAGAGCAAATTGCATTTCAGGCCTAGTGCCAACATCATTAAACTCCCAGTCATACCAAAAAATGACAGGGGCAAAACAAAGGCTCTTCCTCCAGCTCAGCTCAGACCCTGTTGAACCATAATCAGTAGTCTTTATCTCTACTCAACAACAAAACCAAAGCTCTAAAGTCTTCTGACTTCAGGCATGTATAATTTATCCCTTTTTTTATTTTTTAAAGTTCATTAATAATACTTGTTTGAAAACTTGAATGATTGATTTCTTTCCATTCCAAAATGATTGAGTATCTCACACCCCTACACAGATATTCCACTCTTCAAATTTACTTATGAAGAATTTAAATGTGCTAGAATTAATTCCACTTTCATTTGAATCAATGATTCCCCCAAAAACGTATTCTACAAATTAACACAGGACTTGTCCACAGCCAATTGAGCAATAGGGGGAGATGTTTGGTCAATGCTACCAAACTATATCTTTGTAAAACATCAGACTAAATTAAGAAGGCTATCTTCCAAGTAGTCTCTATCATGAGACATACATAAGAAAGAAAAACATCTCATATCTGCATTACAAACTGCAGACATTTTGTATGATGTGGCACAAAATATGAATTAAAGAAAAAGCAAACTTTTATTTAAAAACTCATATTTTTATTTATGGTGTTTGCATTAGATAAAAAGAAATTAAACCTGTTCCACTTACATGAAACACTTTCTAGTTTACAAAGAAGTAGTTTAAATGTGAATGAAAACCAGACCAAAATATCAGGACAATAGTTCTATATGCACTCAGACAAAAATTCTTTTCTGTTACCTTTTGGAAAACCCTTTGTGATAGAAAATGTTTGAATTTTGCTGTTCAGCTTTAAAACATGCCATCTTCAATTGTCTTATACCACATCTCAGGAAATGGTCCAGCAGGTTTGTGGTAGTTCAAATGGGATTCATCTTAAGTATCGATTCATTTATCCCATGACAACACTCCCATCTAGGAAGTCTTCAGAACTTTGAAATCCTCATTTTTGTTCAGTTGACTGTGAACTCAGATGCCTGCTCTTTCACAATTGCAATATATTGGGAAACTTTCACTAGATTTCTTCATGAACCATTTTTAAAAACCTACATTGTAGGATCTCCAGGGAGTACAAACTCAAAGATTTCAGACAGTTTTCTTCCCTCTGATGTAATAAAACTAGCCAAGAAATTGTTCATACACAGAAGGGAGAAAATGAAAATTGTATTTGTATATACTATATTTGACCCAATGACATACTTAAGAAAAATCTAGAATTTTAATTCAATGTAACTGAATTTTAATTCAATGTAAGCAGAATGTGTGATCATTATAAGTCTGGAATGATAAAGAGCTTTATGTACCATGATCACTGATAAACTTGTTACCACAAACTAAATCATCTCATTCTAAACAAGGAATGAAATGGTTGAACTGAATTATCAGAAGACAGTTATTTTAAAAAAGAATGATTTATGACAACATATAAATAAAATGCAAAATAAAGTGCTACTTTAGGTAACTGTGGGCAAAGGAGAAAGGAATGGATTAGAACAAAATCTCAGTGTCAATGATAAATACCACTGTTTGATGCATTGGAAGGGGGTACCTGTTGTGGTAGAACAGAAAATGAGAAACAGGGACTAAGAACTATTACATTGATTCAATGAGAACTGTGGATCTTTCCAAGTGTTGTTAGAGTATTGGTGAGTTTCAAATGAAGGAATGTGTGTTTTCAGTGACTAGGAAGCAGGAGAGTAACCATCAGAACAAAATGTGCAAGAAGGGACAGCTTGAAGGATCAGGTATTTAACTGCCTAAATACAGAGACTCTTCATTAAAATAATTTTAGGAACAACCCGAAATTTTTCTTTTAAAAAAAGCATATTTTTTGTGTTTGTCCAAATAGATACACATGTATCTTGCTAGGGTAGTATGAAAGTTTAAGCATATTAAATGAATAAAAGAATGATGTTATATGTAAAATTATTCTGCTGATTGAAACAAAGTAACTTGAGGTTAGATTTCATGAAAAAATATATATATATGCTAATTAGATTTCTGGTGATGTCACTTGGCAAATGTTTCCTTTGTTCTCATTTTCTCATGGCTTGGTGAGTAGATAAGCTTTGCAGTTTCTGGGACCATACTACAGAGAAGTAAAATAATGTTTTCTTTCATGCAATGTAGGGAGACAGTTTGCCCTTGATTTAGAAGGTATCAGTGTGGAGCTTAGAATTTAATCTACCCATTTGGATTAAGCCATTCCAGAGCAAGCAGGAACTAAGAGAGCAAGAGAAATGAATTTCCATCTCATGGAGTGGACCTTAATTCAATCCAGACATCAGTTGGTTCCTCCCACAAGGTTTGTGCCATCATTGCCCTATCATATTTTGTATGCAGCAAAGATTGTAGATCACAGGTTTTGTGGTTAGGTTGGTGCTTATTCTTCTAATTTGGTAACCTGCAGAGTGCCTTTCCATTTCATAGACACTAGAACGTGGGGGCGAAGGTTCTATATAGACATCAGCTCAACCTCTCCATATTTGATGAGTTGTGTAAATACTATCTTTAGCAATGGGAACTTGCTGTCAGTTTGTAGAGACAAAATGCTATTATCTTGGAACATGCAGGTGTAAGCAAGAACCAGACACTAGATAGCCCAGAGACCTGGGGTGAAACCAAATATTTCTGGTCTGAAAAAAAAAATAATTACTCTAGTGATATTTTGCTATACTCATAGATCAGTGCCTTATTCTGCCACCATCAGAGAGGCATCCTCCTGCAACAGATGGGACCAGATGAAAAGACACACAGATGGACATTTTACAGAGCGAGAGAGACCTTGAAACAACCCTAAAAGAGATGTCTCAATCAATTCCCTCCCCCTTAGAGTTCAGAGAAACCCTTAGCAGAGGAGACAGAATGAGTGGAGGATAAAGAGGAAACAAATGACACCAGGAGAACGGGTTCCTCTAAAACACCTGAGCAGAGCTCACATGACCTCATGGAGAATTAAGTAGCAATCACAGGGCCTCCACAGGTCTGCATGAGGTCCTTTGCATATAGACTTTTATTTATTTATTTTTTTTGCATGTATACTATAGCATTCAGTTTAGTAATTTTATGGGACTCCTAAATGTGTAAACAAATGGATCTTGGATTCTTGTACTTTTTCTTGAGGCTCTTTTCTTCTTCTGTTTACTTGTCCTTGTCCCGCCTATACGTCCTGCCTGGCTACCGGCCAATCAGTATTTTATTTCTTAACCAATCAGCACAACACATTTAACATACAGAACATCCCACAGCAAGGTAGAGGTGAGATATCAAGAGGACTAATTCAGTAGTCCAAGGAAATTTCAAACTAGTGCTTAGCTTTGCCGTCATATAACTTTAGTAAAAATAAGTCATGTTGCTGCATCCAACATCAATGCAGGAAACAATTATATACTATGTGTAATAGAAGGAAATGAAAAAAGAGCTGGGCTCTAGTGAAAATTGCATGTTGAATTAAGACTTGGTGGTAAGTGCCTTTAACTCTTAAGTCATGGCATTACTGCTCCATGTAAATTTAATCTTTATAAATATCACCCATTTATCTCCCAAAATCGATACATGGAACAAATCACTTATTTTTACAGGTCAGAAGAGAGTTTTCTCAGAGGTGTCTTTCTTTTTCTAGCTCATAGATTAGAAAGGGTTGGAAATCATTTATTTAGAATTTCCATTGTTCAAAGAATGTAAGCATTTTTTAGATGTAAAAGAGGTGAGACTATTTATACACATATAACATGATTACATTTCTCTAAGTCTACTGTGAATCAAAATATCCAAGCTTTCCTTTTGCCCCCAAATAATCTTATTTTTTTCTTTTTTAAGTTTATTTATTTATTTTACATCTCAAATGCAGTTTCCCCTTCATCCTTTCTACCCAGTGCCTCACCCCACTTCCCCTCCCCATCCACCCCTCAGTTTCTATTCAGAAAAGGACAGGTCTCCCCATTGATGTCAGCAAAAGATGGCATATCAAGTTACAGTAAAACTAAGCACCTCCCTTTGTATTAAGGCTCAGGAAGGCAACCCAGTATGAGTAGTAGGGTCCCAAAAGCAAGTAAAAGAATCAGACATTGCTCCCAGTGTTAGGAGTCCCACTAGAAGACCAAGCTATACAACTGTCACATACATGCAGAGGGCCTAGGTCAGTCCTGTGCAGGCACCAGATTGTTGGTTCAGTCTCTGTGAGCTCTTAGGAGCCCAGGTTAGATGATTCTGTAGCTTTTCTCATGGTGTCCTTGACTCCTCTGGTTCCTAGAATTCTTCCTCCCTCTCTTCAGCAGGATTCTCCAGGCTCTGCCTAATATTTATCTGTCGGTCTCCTGACAGTTTCCATCATTTACTGGCTGAAGCCTCTCTGATGAGTATTGGGCTAGGCTGCAATCTATGAGTATAGCAGAATATTGTTAGGCATCATTACATTGACAGTTTACTCCCCTCAAGTTGTGTTTGGTTTTATGCTAGGTCTCTGGGCCATCTAGCCTCTGGACACTCAAGGCAGTGTCAGAGGTGGGCTCACTGTCTTTGCATGAGTTTCAGGCTGGAACTGCCATTGGTTGGCCATTCCCACAATCTCTGCACCACCCTTATCCCAGCGTATGTGATAGGCAGGACAGACTCTAGACTGAAGGTTATGTGGCTGGGGTGGTGTCCCAAATCCTCCACTGGAAGTCATGTCTGGTGATAGAAGGTAGGCTGCTAAAAATGGGGTGTAGCTAGAGTTTTCCTGCCTGGCCCACGGTCAGGACAAAGCTCTGTCACCCGCCAGTCCCACAGCCGCTCAGACCCAACCAAGTAAACACAGAGACTTGTACTGTTTAAACTGTTTGGCCTAATGGCTCAGGCTTCTAGCTATCTAGTTCTTACATCTTAAATTAATCCATTTCTATAAATCTATACCTTGCCACGTGGCTCGTGGCTTACCGGCGTCTTCACATGCTGCTTGTCATGGTGGCGGCTGGCAGTGTCTGTCTCACTCAGCTTCCTGTTCTCTTAATTCTCCTTTCTGTTAGTCCCGCCTATACTTCCTGTCTGGCCACTGGCCAATCAGTGTTTTATTTATTGACCAATCAGAGCATTTGACATACAGACCATCCCACAGCAATGGGGTAGAGATCTAAACAAAGAATTCTCAACAGAAGAATCTCAAATAGCTGAGAAACACTTTTAAAAAAT
The DNA here is from genome assembly GCA_902168415.1 of Peromyscus melanophrys. Lineage (NCBI taxonomy): Eukaryota > Metazoa > Chordata > Mammalia > Rodentia > Cricetidae > Peromyscus > Peromyscus melanophrys. The sequence goes on along the minus strand of CABHPR010154889.1, from coordinate 7,174 downwards.
GATCAATGTCCTTAGTCATCAGGGAAAAGCAAATCAAAATGATTCTGAGATTCTATCTTAAACCTGTCAAAGTGGCTAAGATCAGAAACACAAGTGACAGCTCATGCTGGAGAGGGTGTGGAGCAAAGGGAACGCTCCGCCATTGGCAGTGGGAGTGCAAACTTGTACAGCCCCTTTGGAAGTCCATATGGTGGCTTCTCAGAAAACTGGGAATCAATCTCCCACAAGACCCAGCTATACTACTTTTTGGCATATACCCAAGGAATGCTCAATCAATACACAAGGACACTTGCTCAAGTATGTTCATAGTAGCTTTATTCGCAATATCCAGAACCTAGAAACAACCTACATGTGACTCAACTGAAAAATAGGTAAAGAAAATGTGGTACATTTACAGAATGGAGTAATACTCAGCTGTTAAAAACAATGACATCATGAGATTCGAAGGCAAATAGATGGAACTAGAAAAAAAAATCATCCTGAGGGAGGTAACCCAGACCCAGAAAGGCAAACATGGTATATATTCATTTATAAGAGGATATTAGCTTTAAAGTAAAGGATAAACATGCTACAATCCACAGAATCAGAGAGGCTAAGTAACAAGGAGGGCCGAAAGGGAACATTAAGATCTCTCTGGGAAGGGCAAATAGAAGAGATTTGTGGGTGAACTGGGAGTGGTTGGGGAGGGGAACATGAGGTGGGGGTGGGGTGGCAGGAGAGTACTGAAAATGTATAATAAACAATGGCATCATGAAATTTGTAGGTAAATAGATGGAATTAGAAAATATCATCCTGGGTGAGGTAACCCAGGCTCAGAAAGGCAAACATGGTATGCACTCACTCATAAGTGGATACTAGATGTAAAGCAAAGGATAATCAGACTACAACTCACAGCTCCAGAGAAGCTAGCTAACAAGGAGGACCCAAAGAGGGACACATGGATTGCCCAGGGAAGGGGAAACAGATGAGATCTCCTGAGTAAACTGGGGACAAGGATGTAGTTGGAGGTTTCTCCAGTTCTGCCCAGCCCCACAGACTCCACAACCACTTATAAGATAAAAACACAGAGACTTATGTTACTTATAAACTGTATGGCTGTGGTAGGCTTTTTGTAATCTAGATCTTACACTTAAATTAACCCATTTCTATTAATCTATAAGTTGCCATGTGGCTTGTGGCTTACTGTGACTTCACATCTTCTCATGGCAGTGGCTGGCAGTGTCTCCTGACTCAGCCTTCTTCTTCCCAGAATTCTCCTCTCTGTTTGTCCCGCCTTTACTTCCTACCTGGCCACTGGGCAATCAGCATTTTGTTTATCAATCAATCATAGCAACATATATTCACAGCATACAGAACATCCCGCAGCACAAGGAGAGGAAATAGAGGGGAGGGGATGTGGGATGAAAACATGAGGGCATTGTCGAGCTGTGTGAGGGACAAAGTGGGAGAGCAATGAAAGAGATATCTTGATAAAGGGAGACATTATGGGATTAGGGAGAAACTTAAAAAAAAAAGTGCCTCCTGGAAAAGGAGAGTATTTCATCCTGGAAAAAGAGAGAAACCTAATGCAAGGGAAACTCCCAGAATTCAACAAGGATGATGCCAGCTAAGACTCTGCAGATATGCAGCCTGAAATGATAATCTCCTGCAATCAGGCAAGGCTTCCAGTTTGAGCATATCTTTAATACTCATATTTTTCCACTTTCCAGTTTTCTCAAACATTTGATGATGTTTCTATTGAGTTTATAGTATTTATAGTTATTTATATGTAGAGAAAAATTTCCATTTATGCTATACATTTATCTTCACTAACAAAGCTTTTATTTGTGTCTTTTTTTTTTTTTAAAGACATGGTCTCATAGTATTCCAGGGTGCCCTGGAATTTGTTATGTAGCTGATAATTTTGTGTTATTAAGTTACTAAATACCCTACATTTGTTCTCCCAAGAGACACCATACTCAGTTTATACAATACTAGGGATCAAACTTACAGCTTTGTGCTTGCTATACAAGGACTCAAAAAATGATTCTTATACTCTGCTTAAATTCTCAGTAGTATGGTTCTAAATTTCATGTTTTCTTTTAGATAAAAACAGAACTCCATCTGAATTATAGGATAATTTACACATGGACACAATGAGTAACTTTCATATCACATTACAATGTTCAGGTAATTTAGAATTTAGACCCTCTAAGAGACATTATTTATTTGTTTAATACTTTTAATTTTTATTTTTACCTAAGAGATGACTGAACATCTTATTAATAGAATATTTAAGACATTTTTGAAAAAAATCTAGATTTTTTTTTAGTTTATTCAATATTCTTTTTGTTCTTCAGTCTTCTCTCATATAATACATCCCGACTGCAGCCTTACTTCCCTCTACTCCCCCCAGTTCCTCTGACATCTGCTCTCCTCCTGATCCATTATTTCCCTGCTTCCCTTCAGAAAAGAGCTTGCAATTTTTTAACTTATTTTTGAGTTTTATGATTTATTAGCTTTAATTATGTATATGTGGGTCTGTCTGAATATGAGTATGTGCATGTAAGTTCAGGTATATTTGGAGACCAGACACATTGAGTCTTCCTGAAGCAGAAGTTATGAGAACTTATAAGAGGCAGAATATGGGTCCTGGAAACCAAACTCAGATCCTTTAGAAGACCAATAACTAATCACAACTGCTGAACCCTCTCTCCAGTCCTCAAATTATATATATACTATACTTTTATGGGAAAAAGTATTTTGTATCTCAAGTATGAGCTCTTTATTTAATGGGGCACAAATGTTTGCAAACAAACTATACTTTCGACTGTATTATAGTAATACAACAGTATAATTCTTAATACTATGTTACTGACACTATATCAACATTTGAATAATATCTTGTATATTATTCACAGAATATATTTCTTTCTACTCATTCTTATTTTATGCATTCTGAATCATAAATTAAATTGTAGTTATGTATTCATGGGCTGTATCATATAACACCAATCCATGTCAGAGTGGGAACTCAAAAATGTCAAAAGCAAATGGACCATTTATTTCTTTTCATTGTAATGCTAAATATTGATGTCAGCTTCATAGGACCTAGAACTGTCAAAAAGACAATGGCTCTGGGATAATTTCCGGTTATATAATTTGAATGGGAAGAATCACTCTAAACGTTGGAGGCATCATTCCATGTGTTGGACTCTTGTACTAAATAAAAAGACAAAAATGAGGCTAAGCATTAGAATTTACATCTCTCTGCTTCCTGACTGTGAAAGTAATATAGCCAGCTGCCTCAAGCTCCTGCCATGATGGCTTCTCCTTACTGCACTGTACTGTCAAATCACGAGGCATAATGAACGCTCCTCCCTTATTAAGATTTGTCAACTATTTTGCTTCAGCAACTACACTAGCAAGTGCAGCTAGACTGAAATTAGGAAAAAAGTGCTAGATAAACTCACCAACATTAACTCATTAGAAGATATCTTTGTTATAACACTGATGATTGCTTAACAGATACCACAATGTTGTTTTAAGCATAATTAAAAGAAAAGTCAAGAAAATCCATTTAATAGTATAATAAAAATATTCTACCTAGTGTTGCTTTTCTTCAATGAGTTATGGCTGTGATAAATGTTTCAGTTCATCATCTAGATCTCACCACACATTATATGTAAGCAACATGACTATTACATTTGGATGTAAGATTACACAAGGTAACTATACTTGAGAACCTACTGGGATTTTTTTTTCTATTTCTGATTTCTATTCCTGATGCTCTCTTATACAAATTTGGAAAATTTAGGCACAAGAGCCTTTACATAAATGCAAAAAAATTGAAGTAAATGATCTATTACACTCTTTATTTGCAAATATTATTATCTTATTCTGTCTTAAATATTCCTGTGGAAACATTAATACTGGATAATTTAGCTGAAGCTATAGAGTTTGACCTCTGGATAAAACGGTTCTAAATGCTTGTTTTCTCAAATACTTCATGAAGCTGCAATTTCTTCTTCATTTAAAAAAATAAGACAGTCATTTTGATATTCCATATTGTAAAAGGGAACAAAATTATTTTTCTACCTAAATCAGCAAATGATGAGAGACCTTGTATAATTATCAATAAAGAACCACTATATTTAAATGTAATTGAATTAATTTCATCTCCACAAATACTGATGAGCAAATATCAGCTCACAAAGTCTTCTTTCTCATTTGTAATTCACTCATAAGATTCAAGCTACCTTATTCCACCATGTCAATTTACTGTTTGTAGGAGAGTAACCTAGTGAACTTTGACCAATCTATAGTTCTAAACCATCTTCTTTCAAAGGAAAATGATGCTTTCTTCAATGAAACACATAAAAACACCAAGTATATGCCTAATTGCCCAGCTGGCTGTGTTTAGAATAAAACACTGCAAAGCTGATTGGTGAATTGATTTTGCCATTTGCTGTGGTTTTCTGCAAGCATCTAATCAATTGGATAGTTTGTGCTGACCCATTTTTGGGTTATTGTGTTCTCTGTAATATTTCTCTTCAAGAGCATTTTAGTCTTATGTATTTTTATACATTTGTAAAATGAAACACACTTTATTTATGCTGATTCTACAGCTTCTGTATGCCAGAGACCTGTAAAGTACAGATGCATATAATTTTAAAAATTAAACCACTGTTCAGCATGAAAAATTTCCACCTCAAATATATTCAGGACAGAAAAAAATAATTTAATTAAGTTAAGGGTCTAAATTCTGAGATACAGGAATTTGATCAGTACATCAATAACACATTTGGTATACACCCTAACCTGTACATTCCTCCCATAAATACAAAGGTTCTAGAATTTGGAAGTAACCTTATATGTCCTCTATTGAAACAAGCCATCTAACAGTTGAATTCCCTCTACAACATCTCCACCATGTGGTTATTTGGCCAAGTCACTACTAGTGAATTGAAGCACAGTTAGAGGAATTTTTTTGTTGTTTCAGTCTTTACTTTCATGAAGTCTTTCTTTACACTAAACTCAAACTGATAGACCCAACATTTGTAACAATTAGACTTAATTCTATGTTTTAGTCACAGAGACCATAAATCCAAATCACTTATTAATATTTTGTTCATACTGAAGATCTTAGGAGAGATAGAAGTACCAACAAGACTCTGTACATTTCAGACTAAAGTCTGTTAAAATTCTGTAATATGTTTATATTCCTATTGACACACAGAACTTCAAATTGTACATTGTGGACTATGTGGTTGCTGGTTAGCAGAGGACCAGTTCATTATGAAATCATCAACTAATATTCTTGAGTTGACACTTCATTTCATGCCATAAGTTTGGTAGAAATGGTAGTATGCTACTAAAATATTGTCCACAATTCTTAGTTGTTAAGATTTAAAAATAATCACTCTGGTGATTATTCTGGAATTTTTCTCTTTTAAAACTATCACAATACATGTAATATGATCATCGTACTAGGTTCTTTTGATATACAGCATGCCACACCAATAAAAGGCTAAAATAGAATTAAGTTCATAAATGTAATATTTAATAACAATTGTGTCTTATACAAAGTGCAAGCTCTTTCATCTCTCCAGTGGGAATCATAAAGAAGGGTGTAGCCCAAGGATATTAAAGAGACGTATGACACTGCCAACTTCATTTGTATGCTTAAATTTTGTGTTTTTATTCATGTATAACACTCCTATCAGTATAAGGAGTAAAAGAAAATGTATGTTTTATTCTAGCAACAGTTTCAGTTTTAAAAGTCATATTCCTACTAAGTAGAAAAGCACACTAAAGGAGGAACCACACATTTCAAGCACAGATGACATTTTCTTATGTAAGTCACAAGAATTAAGATTTGTCCTATGTAAGTCACACAAAAAGACATACGCTGAAAAACTAAGGAACACAGGAAACTGGATTCCGTACTCACAAAAGTTAATGCTTACACAACCTGTCATAAAAAATTTTACAGTTCTTAAAGATTTCTAAAATTAGCAATTTTGAAGTCAAACGTTGTTATTAGGAAATAACACTGTTCTTTTTTTTTAAACCTAACACAATCTTGGTAGCATCCATTGACTATCTAGGAATATTGCTTTAATATTTTAATAGCACAGCACTGGATTAAAAGTCTTAACAATAGTTCAAAATATATTTTACACAGCCGTCCCATTCATAGGAATAAACTTTAGGGTCCTCACTTGCCTTACTCAGAATAATTATTTCCAGATCTATCCACTTACCTGTGAACTTCATAATTACATTTTCCTTTATAGCTGAATAGTATTCTTTTTGAATATATACTACATTTTCATTACCTATCCATCAGTTTATGGACATCTAAGCAGTTTCTATTTCTTTGCTAATGTGAATAAAATTATAGTGAACATAGATGGTTAGTATCCCTACAACAGGACATAGAGTCTTTGGAGATATTAACCCAAGAATGATATGGCTGGAAGACAGTTCAGATCTATTTCTATACGTTTGATGATACTCCACAGTGACTTCCATAGTGGCTGTCACAGTTTACCCTCCTATCAACAGTGAATAATCCTTCTCCTTTCCTTACATCCACTCCAGAGTTTGTTCTAATTTTTTTTTTTTTAGCCATTCTTACTAGGGTGAAATGAAATCTCACAATAGTTTTAATTTGATTTCCTTGAGGGTTAAGAATATTTATTATCTTTTCTTTTTGACTATTTTAGAGGTTTTTTAATTTTCTTTTGATAATTCGTTGTTAAGTTCCATGACTAAATTTTAATTAGGATGTTTACTTAGTATTTGTTAATTCAGGTTATTTTCATATTCTAGAAACTATCACTCTTCAGATATATGAAGATCACTTTCATATTCTGTAGCTACCTTGTCACTAGAATAATAGTGTCTTTAGATGTATATATTTTGGTTTTCATGTTTCTACATGTCAATTTTGGTTATTAATGCCTCAAGATATGTTTGTATTTAAATACATAAAGGAAGTCTGTTACTTGGCATGCTAACAAAAAATCAGGAGTCTTTTTCAATGGTTCAGTTGGTAGAGATCTTCTTCTGTGAATACAATGATGAGTTTAGATCCTCACAACCATATAAAAAGTTGTGGGCAGTGCTATACACCTGAAATCCCAACATGAGGTGGAGGTAGGAGCTCTAAGGAACTTGTCCCTACTTA